>OZ024903.1:23563022-23829629 GCA_964017125.1 Flabesymbios commensalis
TGTGTCAGTTACTTATTCCTTATTGGAACGAATAGAGAAAAAGTAACAGCTACTTATTCCTTATTGGACCGAATAAGGAATAAAGGTACGGCCCAAACAAACGCCGCGTCGCGCCACGCTGCGCCGCGCTTTAAACAATATAAACTGTACCGTTTATCATTGCCGGGGCTACGCACCGCGCCGTGCCTCGGAATGAAAGCTGGGAATAGTTTCCCTTTCACGGCGCCGCGTTTTCACGGCGTTGCTCTGTGACCAATCACGACAGCCAGACGAGTCATGTGTCGTAAACAACCCTCCATGCATAATCAGCATCCCATAAAACAGGATTTTCACGCGCCGCGCTGCTCCTAGTGGGGCCACGTTTGCTGAATTTTGCAGCGCACCACAGCGCTGCGCGGCGCAGCGTTTGGTGGGGCCGTTGCTTTAGTAAAATAAACGTATTCTTTTCGGAGGTTTTTTTTTGCTATTAAAGTAGCTATTTTATATCTGGTTTTGGTGCGGGAAACTTAAAAATATCATGCCAATGCTGTTTAACTGTAGGTTATTTTAATAGTTCTGATGCATATTTTATTTAACCTGTGCTTGTTTTAGTATATAATGTCGTTTGATTTTAACATGTTTAAGTTAACTTAGCATGCTTATGTTACCGAACTAATCCTATTGTATAGTCTTGTACATAATTATGTTCATTTTATTGACGCATAAATCTGCATAGACTTACCGTCGTCAATAAATATCTATCTATCATAATAATTACGTGCATCACAGGTAGATTAGTCATTCATGTAATATAACCTAAACACCATGCGTCTATTCATCTATGCAAACATAAATAGTGACAGTCACTGATGTTATAATTGACTATATTTTTAATTTGATATATATAACCATACATTACCTCGGATACTATCGTACTTTCATATCTTGTGCGACTAAAATTCCAACTTTGACACGGCACAGTAGACAAGTCGCTTCTGTTCACATATCTATTCACCGTACCGTCTTGAAGACAATCATCTTCATAAACATAACACTGGTCTTGGTCTTGTTCTGGTGTGCCAGTCATGTTAAGAGAGCTTATGAATAAGCTGCTGTCTAATGATGTGTTACAGCTCTGTATGTCTGCCATTCCCATGTCACACCTGAAACAGTTAAATCGTGTGCATACATTAACCCTTTAACCGCCAGTGTCGCATATATTCGGGTTTTTCATTTTTATTTGCCCATTAAGTACCAGCTTTTAAACATGTTGAAGATAAAATATGACATCAATCAGCAATATGTTAAAAGAGTTGACCTCCATTTTGTCAAATCTGAATAATTTTCACTCACTTGAAGTTGTGGATCGCGTCAGCGAGACACAACTTCAAGTGGGTGAAAATTCAGATTGAATAATTTGGTGCTTAAAGGGTTAAATAGTAGATGAAGGCCTGCTGTGCAAAACCAGAAGTTGATCCATCAACGGCCAAAAAACGTGGTCTGCATAAGCATGACATGCAAGCAATACATACGAGTCTAGAACTCTTTGATACAAGTTTGTTGTAGTAGTATAATATATGTTTTTTAATCTATACCTACCAATATTCAGGTATGGCAGCAGTAAAAACTGGTCCCATAACTGACGTGGCCACAAACAATTCCTGTATGCAAAGTATGATCACTATCATTTTCTGAAATGTTCCCATTTCCCCCAAATGTTGAGTGAGCAGTTCATCGAAATGCATCTTGTAGAAAGGCTGTCAGCGAATAGAATCGATCTGCGAAACAGATAAATAATTAAGAGTTTACCCAACAGACAAAAATGAAATGAATCGGGCTTTAGGCCACCTTTGTGCACATATAGGCTAAACTGGTCCAGGAGAACCTCCTGAGTATGGTGAAACCCAGCAGACACAGGACGGTGAATCAACGTTGGGTTAACCAACGTTGATTCAACGTCTTGTGTCTGCTGGGTATACACGGGGCGGTGACGCAATGATAGTTCGGTGTTGGGCGAGCCTCGCAGCCGGTTAACCAGACCCAAACCAGCATTGGGCTAACGTTTCGTGTTTGCAGGGATGCCAATCAAACACGACACGGTGAAAAATGATGATTTAATGGCGGGCCAGCGTCCGAGACGTTGGGCCAACACTAAAACATCATTGTTTCAACGTGTCGTGTTTGCTGGAAGGCAGATGGCTAAGTAATAAAATGTTTTAGAGATATAAAAAATGTCAGTTTTTAAATAATGCTGATTGTTTATATATATTCACCATGCGATGTTAATGAGATTTTTTTGTGGATTACTGTTAATCCGAAGTTGATATGAATGCCTTAAGTCGTTTCACAGAAGAAATAATATATTGCCTGTCACACTGGTCAAATATATGGGTCAATAAAACGTTACATTATCAGCATTGCTGGATAGAAATGACAAAAATGACAGCCTAAGGGGCCTATGCCAAATTTCCAAATATAAAATGGTCCAACAAACAGAGAAGAAACGAGTTAAGCCATATGTACATATTTCTCACCTTGTACAATTATTGTTTTTGGATGGCTGTATAATTATTGCTACTGCTCACGCAGATGCGGGTGAATGATCAAGGTCTTAATGACAAGTGAAAAACAAGTCCCATATATCAATTATTCACGAATCCAAAAAAAAGGCTTCGGTTCATCTCGGATCGCGTATCACATGAAAACAAAGTGTATTATTCATGTTGTTGTATCTCATGTATCGGGGGACGATTGTCACTGTGTGCGTTTATATAAATGACTACAAACTGACCAAACACAATTCACCACAACTGCTAAATCGAGGAGCGGGGACTCTTATCTATTTATGGGGTATCTGACCTCAGACCGGAATCGTGGATTCATATTATACAGTACAAGATAAATATGCTAAACAACTCTTACCAACTCTAACTCAAATGTTTCTCAATGGGATGATAACATATGTCGGCCCATTAGTTCAATGGCACTTGTAGTAAGTTTGACCACAATTCGCCGTTGGTATGTTGGTAGTGAAATGTTTGAGTGCTATACTAAATATAGACTCAGCTCTGTCGTTCGATATTCATCTCCAGACATAATGTTAACAATATAAATCCTAATATCACAAATTGATATACATGCTTGGTTTATTACTAGCTCGTTTGTTTCTATTTGAAGTGACGTCAATGCCATAAAAATAAATATATTTATTCCACTTATCGCAGCAAACGACAGATAAAAAGCGATCATCTGCTACGATAATATAATGTGGTTCGGTAAATGGCGAATCCGGCACCGTTAAATAAATCACTGGCGCGCAATTGATTATACAATTCTAATGATCATCAATGTTTTGACTGATATAATTGATCTACTACTAATAATGAATTAAAATGGCTTATGGTCGTTCTGTGTGAACTAGCTGTGTCAGAAATGGTTTTAAAGATTTAGTTTCTATAAATGTATGTAAATATAAAGAAACAGTGCTCGAAATGTGCGTCGTAACCGGCATGCTTCATATCATAACGTGCTTCAAGGAACGTACCACACATGTTTGAGAATTTATCGTATCAGGAATGCGGTATAATACAGTTGACCAGCATGGATGGGCCTAACTTCAGGAGATAAAAAGAGTAAATACAGTTTATTTCAAGATATAAAAAAATAAATTATCCTGCTATGTTTCTCTTTTGCTTGTTTTTTTTGTCGCCCTTATTAACGTTTTATAAGATAGGTGATTTTTTTCCGTCACCCTCATTAAATTTTCCAGAAATAGGTACGATGTTTTTTTCTTAAATATTTTCTTAATCGTTAACACCTCACATTTTTTAGTTGAGATAAAAATATTATAAAATGACAATTATTCAAAATAAATGATATATCATTATTTTTTCAAATTAGTGAGGTCCCTGGGCCTACGCAGCACACTAAAATTTAACACGCACACATTGGGACACTCTTAACGCATACCCATCATGCTACGCATTGCGCCACGCATCACGACACGCGCACATGGAGACATATAGCTTTACGGCCCAATGCTAAATCAATGTTGGCGCGCCGTCTGCCACGTCGACCCAACAGCAGTCTCGTTCACTGGGCCAGCAAACGTGGTGCATTAAGCCACCGTCTGCGACTGATCTTCATTCACCCAGGAGTCACAGTACGTTGGCCCTTTGTTGAGCCAATGTTGGGCCAGCGTTGTAGACCGTGGACCAACATTAGATCACCATATGGCCAACGTATTGTGCTTGCTGGGTCATTTTTACTCGTTCATCCGGCCTCAAAAAAAATAGCCTCAATTTTCTGTTAAAGAATAATCGTAGGCTTCACGAACTGCAATCTGTTTTTGTGTGGAGCCTTGTGCATCAACTTCAAAATTGAGCATTTCAGAGAGGAGGAATCGATGAATTGAGAACATACCTCAAATTCATGGCATGCAGGGTCTTAATCTTTGTCAAATTTTACTAATTCACCTATCAAATTGTCTAGAATGACAGACGGAGGTATTATATGTTATAAGCATTCAAAAGATATAGTTGCCAACATGTTTCTCAGATTTTGTGAAATTGGTATGTTTGACCTATTTTATTGTAATTTTAGGTTAAACAATTCTGAATGTCAATATATGTGTCATTTTTAAAAGTCTTTACGGCCTGAGGTTGTATTTTCAGATTTTCATAATAATGCAAAAGCTTTCCAAAAAACACGCGAAGGTATTTCAATATTAATGGAAACATCAGGGACCGTTGTTTCACACCTTCCCTCTAAATTACTTTTCCAGCCAAGTAAAGCAGCATAACTAATAATTTAATTAATGTCCTATTTATGTCAATTTCATGCTTCCATAACTGTTCTAGAGATGTCTTAACATTTTAAAGGGATTCCTTTGGTTGTAAAACATGGATCTAGACATTAAAATTGAGGAAGGTATTGGCGGTTTATTGATTGACTATTTAATATGCTAATTAGGCTAATTGAAAAAAAGCTGGACATGGGCGAATTTATATAGCTTATATATTCTATTTCAACGATAAAAACTTACAGGAATCACAATTTCTCGGTTCACTTCCTGGCTACTAGACCAATTCCTCGATCTTGCTATCAAATTATGATCCAATTGTTGCTGTGGAGGAAAATAACAAAAAAATGGTAGCATGATGGTTCTTAAGTGTATGCTTCAGCACTCCATATTACAACTATCTCATGAAAAATCCAAGATGAGGACTATTTTTTCAAGATGGCTGCCAAATAAATTTCGAATGACCAGTTTTCTCCTAAATGGGGAGCAAATTCATGTATTTGATTCATTTTTGTGTCGAAACGTTAGTTTTTTTAACATACCGAGTTTATTTTAATATTATTAAATGTTGAGCTTTTTGTTAATTGTAGTTCTTTATAACGATTATGTATTACGTATCGGTGGCTCGTTGTGCAGGGGTGGCGGGGGGGGGGGGGGGGGGGGGTGGCTGGTGTGATGGTTAAAGCCGCCTATCTGGAAAGTCTGCCCTGGTATAGTAAAACTATTTAACATAATGAGAGATGTATACCCAGCAAACACAAAACATTTGTATAACATTTGTACAACGTCGGCCCAACGTCGTCTTATCTAGAGCACTGTAAAAACCCCACACTTCTGAAAAAATCCGCTTATGGTATGTTATATAGTACAACCTTTAACACGTCGGATCCCGATAAAATATACAATTAACCATCCCATCATGACATGTTCGATATCAGAAATACATAAAGTCAATCATGCATTTCTGGCAGTATCCTACGAACTTTGTATCATTCACTGTATATTGTATTTTTCTTGTATTTTTCAATTTATCTAAGATTGTGTAATATGAGACGATTGATAATAAACGAAGTAGGAGCCACAAACAGCTACTGACACTATACCCGTAAGCGTATGTCTGAAAGAGAATCGCAATTATCACAAATAATATTGTTTATGTGTATATAGTTGGACCTGACAATACCAAAGCAGTTAAAGTTCGAAGTCCAGCCCTATATGTATACTCATTTTAAAATATCACCTTTGCTTATGTCAAGTGCTACACACAGGAACCTCAAATAAACCAGTATGCTATTGACATCGTATTGTGGTATCCATTTTAGTTTACTTCGAGCACAATAATAAATGTATCAATACTTCATGTGTTTTATTCGGTGATCAAATCACTGTTATTGGGAATGAAACGTGTGCTTAAAGACCAATATTTGCAAATGCTTGGACTCGAATATGAGCAACTTTCACTCACTTGAAAGTGTTGGCCACTGTAGAGGGACTCAACTTCAAGTGAGTTAAAAATAAAGTGAGATAACTTAGCTGGTTAGGGTTGAATATCATAAAAATGTACACACAATGTCCAATTATATGCAATCCATGTACAAACTACACAAAAAGAATATTCCGTTTTATTCATTTGAAAAAAATAAATGTAGAAATATATAATGGGTCGATCTAATGGACCTGTCAATACAGACGAATGCAGAAGATTAATTTCAACTGATCAGTAATGATGTTATAAGTATATATATACTAGCCCTTTTTATGTATTCGAAACGTTGTATGTGTTTGTTGGGCCAGCGTTGTAAACTGTGGACCAACATTAGATCACCATATGGCCAACGTATTGTGCTTGCTGGGCCATTTTTACTCGTTCACCCGGCCAAAAATAGCCTCAATTTTCTGTTAAAGAATAATCGTAGGCTTCACGAACTGCAATCTGTTTTTGTGTGGAGCCTTGTGCATCAACTTCAAAATTGAGCATTTCAGAGAGGAGGAATAGATGAATTGAGAAAATACCTTAAATTCGAGGCATGCAGTGTCTTAATCTTTGTCAAATTTTACTAATTCACCTATCAAATTGTCTAGAATGACAGACGGAGGTATTATATGTTATAAGCATTAAAAATATATAGTTGCCAACATGTTTCTCAGATTTTGTGAAATTGGTATGTTTGACCTATTTTATTTTAGTTTTAGGTTAAAAAATGCTGAATGTCAATATATGCGTCATTTTTAAAAGTCTATATGGCCTGAGGTTGTATTTTCAGATTTTCATAATAATGCAAAAGCTTTCCAAAAAACACGCGAAGGTATTTCAAGATTAATGGAAACATCAGGGACCGTTATTCACGCCTTCCCTCTAAATTAATTTTCCAGCCGAGTAAAGTAGCATAACTAATAATTTAATTATTGTCCTATTTATGTAAATTTCATGCTTCCATAACTGTTCTAGAGATATCTAAACATTTTAAAGGGATTCCTTTGGTTGGAAAACATGGGTCCAGACATTAAAATTGAGGAAGATATTGGCGGTTTAGTGATTGACTATTTAATATGCTACTTACGCTAATTGAAAAAAAGCTGGACATGGGCGAATTTATATGGCCTGTATATTCTATTTCAACAATAAAAACTTACAGGAATCACAATTTCTCGGTTCACTTCCTGGCTATTAGACCAATTCCTCGATCTTGCTATCAAATTATGATCCAATTTTTGCTGTGGAGGAAATAACAAAAAAATGGTAGCATGATGGTTCTTAAGAGTATGCTTCAGCACTCCATATTACAGCTATATCATGAAAAATCCAAGATGGGGACTATTTTTTTTTAAGACGGTTGCCAAATAAATTTCGAATGACAATTTTCTTCTAAATGGGGAGCTAATTCATGTATTTGATTCATTTTTGTGTGGAAACGTTAGTTTTTTAACATACCGAGTTTATTTTAATATTATTAAATGTCGAGCATTTTGTTAATTGTAGTTCTTTATAACGAATATGTATTACGTATCGGTGGCTCGTTGTGCAGGGGCGGGGGTGGGGGGTGGGGGTGGTTTGTGTGATGGTTAACCCTTTCAAACCTGAATTTACAATAGTCATCTTCATCCACTACAAGCCGCGAATTGTATTCTCGACTTGTAGTGGATGAAGATGACTTGATGTGGTTTAAAAATTAAAGAAAATTACCACGTATTGGTAAACTAGTTTCATGGAAATTTTCGTTCTAAAACCCTTAGTGGTAGGAAAATTAAGTCTGTTTTCAGGGATGTAAAATGATGCTTTAATGCATCGTGAGGGCTTAAAGGGTTAAAGACGCCTATCTGGAAAGTCCGCCCTGGTATAGTAAAACTATTTAACATAATGAGAGATGTACAGGCTCCACGTCTTATCTAGAGCACTGTAAAAACCCCACACTTCTGAAAAAAATCGCTTATGGTATGTTTTATGGTACACCCTTTAACCCTTTCAAGCCTGAGTTTACCATTGTCATCTTCATCCACTACAAGCCGCGAATTGCTGTCGCAATTCTCGACTTATAGTGGATGAAGATGATTTGATGTCGTTTAAAAATTAAAGAAAATTTCCATGTATTGGTAAACTAGTTTCATGAAAATTTTCGTTCTAAAACCCTTGGCTGTAAGACAATTAAGTCTGTTTCCAGGGTTGTAAAATGATGCTTTAATGCATCGTGGGGGCTTAAAGGGTTAACACGTCGGATCCCGATGAAATATACAATTAACCATCCCATCATGACATGTTTAATATCAGAAATACACAAAGTCAATCATGCATTTCTGGCAGTATCCTACGAACTTTGTATCATTCACTGTATATTGTATTTTTCTTGTATTTTTCAATTTATCTGGGATTGTTTAATACGAGACGATTGATAATAAATGAAGTAGGAGCCAGATACAGCTAGACATGACACTATACCCGTAAGCGCATGTCTGAAAAAGAATCGCAATTATCACAAATAATATTGTTTATGTGCATATAGTTGGACCTGACAATACCAAAGCGGTTAAAGTTCGAAGTCCAGCCCTACATGTATACTCATTTTAAAATATCACGTTTGCTTATGTCAAGTGCTACACACAGGAACATCACATAAACCAGTATGCTATTGACATCGTAATGTGGTATCCATTTTAGTTTACTTCGAGCACAATAATAAATGTATCAATACTTCATGTGTTTCATTCGGTGATCAAATCACTGTTATTGGGAATGAAACGTGTGCTTAAAGACCAATATTTGCAAATGCTCGGTCTCGAGTATGAACAACTTTCACTCACTTGAAAATGTGGGTCACTGTAGCGGGACTCAACTTCAAGTGAGTTAAAATTTAAGTGAGATAACTTAGCTGGTTAGGGTTAAATATGATAATAATGTACACACAATTATATGTCCAATTATATGCAATCCATGTACAAACTACACAAAAAGAATATTTCGTTTTGTTCATTTGAAAAAATAAAATGTAGAAATATATCATGGGACGATCTAATGGACCTGTCAATACAGACGAACGCAGAAGAAAAATTTCAACCGATCAGTAATGATGTTATAAGTATATATATACTAACCCTTTTCATGTATTCGAAACGTTTTATGTGTTTTTCTTTATTCGTTTTTAAATTGTCTTTTAACCCTTTCAAGCCTGAATTTACTATTGTCATCCTCATCCACTACAAGCCGCGAATTGCTGCCGCAATCCTCGACTTGTAGTGGATGAAGATGATTTGAAGTGGGTAAAAAATTTAAGAAATTTGCCATGTATTGGTAAACCAGTTTTATGAAAATTTTCATTCTAAAACCCTTTGTTGTAGGAAAATTAAGTCTGTTTTCAGGGATGTAAAATGATGCTTTAATGCATCGTGAGGGTTGAAAGGGTTAAAGTATATGGGTCGGCTCTATTCGCTGATGACACGTTATCATGGTTATTGTACTATCTGTATGCACATCGTACGGCCAACGTTCTGAGGAAAAAAAGATAAAAATCAGTGATCAGTGAAGTGAAACCACCAACCTGCTTTAATTTGAATAAATTACAGAACGTCAGTCTGCAGGCAAAAATAATTTTGTCTCATTTGTAGTTTAAAAAATACATTCCCATCAATTTTCTCATAAAATCTATGTCCATTTGATAATAAGTTAAATTTTGAATTTTATTTCCCTCTTACTTTTTAAAGGGACAGGCCCAGGCTAAAATCATCAAAAAAGCGGGGATTTTATTTTGGCTTTTTAAGATGAGCATATGATGTAAACATGTCCAAAGACTAGAACTGCAAAAGCTTTTGATTTTTGTGTTGCGCATTTATCAGTTAGGCTAGATATAGAGACGAAATTCCCGTATTTGTAATTTGTAATGGTTGTCAAAAATAAGAAATCAGGAATTTTGTCTGTATATCTAGAAAAATCTCTACACAAATTAAAAAAACTTTTGCTGTTCTAGTCTATGGACATGTTTACATTATATGGTCATATTAAGAAGCCAAAAAAAATCACCGATTTTTTGATGATTTTAGGTTGGGCCTGTCCTTTTAAAATATAAAAAAAACAATTACAACATGCATCAGGTTTTGATGCATATTTTTTACCCAGCTTTTTCAAAAGTGACATTATCTTTTAATAAAAAACTTGCCCTTTCAGCCATTTTTTATCACATTCACTCAATACAAGACAAGTCAAGTCACAAGTCTCATTCAGTTGGGTCGTTTTTCTGGATTCCGTGACCATTTTCATGAAAGCTCAGTTTCTTGGTGGTTTTGGGTAGTTTAGATGGTGATATTAAAAAAGTCCCAAAAACAGCGTTTTCCAAAATGGCCGCCATCGATTCTGGACGAACATGAAATTTTCTTTTGTGGAGCTATTTTGACAAACAAAAGGTCAATTTTAACTATTTCTGGCATGGGGATTCCATTTTTGACATTTGTTTTTATCATAAGCACATTCTTGACCCTGAAATTCAAGATGGCAGCCGTAAATAACGCGATTCATGAGCAATTTTAACATTTTCTTTTGTGGGCCTATTTCGACTGATAAAATCGTAATTTTAGACTAATTTGGGTGTGAGGTATCCATTCCTAGCATCATATTTTACTTTTGAACTCTTCTTAGACATGAAATCCAGAATGATAGCTTTATATGCTACTATTTGATAATAGCAAATTTACTCTTTGGTGTGGGAATAACAGTGTTTTATAAATGTGATTTATAGTCAGTAGGCCAGGAATCAGAAAAGAGCTTATTTAAGGTTTTCGTGTCGACTTTTCTGTGCATACCTAAAACCTTGCTAGATGTATTCTCAGACCTCTTAAAATAAAACCCCGACCGGTTGTCGGCTTTCATGTGTGTGCACTAGAGCTACAGAGTATTTTCAAAATGGCCGCCAAATTCACCCTTGAATGAGATGTAGTATGTAATATAGCTTTACTCCTATACTTTAGAACAATATTATTTGATCTAGAGCTACAGATTATTTTCAAAATGGCCGCCAAAATCATCCTTACATTGTCAATTTTACCAGTCAATCAACATTGATATACACAGAAAAAAAAAAAAAAAAAATATGGAGGTTATATAGCTTTATTATAATATACTTGAAGACAATAGTTTTTATCAAGGATCAAAAGAAGAGTAGTAAAAGAACATTTTAACTGTGTATTTAAGCATACTATCCAAACTCTTTAATTTGAAAATATGACAAATATATATATAATTCAGCGCCTTTTTGTCCCTAAGTTTTTGAGAATAAACATCTTTTAATTTCCATACATCGTCTTCAAAATTACCTACTGAGCCCAAAAAACAGGTTGAAATGAATAATAAATAATCCATACCTAAACATGTTTTAGGCAGAAACCTTTCATTTTCGAAGAAAACAAAATTACCCATCATTTTGCCCAAGCTCGTAACAATGTGAATCTCCGGTAGCTCCCAAGAAGAAAAAAGTTTATTTGACCTTGACCTTGAAATGACCCTTAAATGACCTTGGTGTCATCTTATATCTATGCTACATTAAAGCCATAATGGTTATATATATATGTCAACATATAATATATAATGCCATTTCGTCACATTAAAGTGACATTCTGATATTTACATGGAATCTTATCCTGATATTACAATACCGTATCAGATATAGAACATTATAATATGCAATACATCCCTCAATTATATGACTAATATTTCACATTATATAATATCATATGCCGATGTTTAAGTGTCACGTATATCCATAATACAGCAATATCATGCCATTATAATGGCTTTGATATATGATACCAAAATGTCAGATTTGTGATTAAATCTTACTCACTTTGGAACTTAGTGTGAAACGATTGCAATTGCACCGTTTCGACCTGCCTTCAGCAGATCTTGATCACACCACTCTTGCGACACATTTAAAGTGGCCTTTTAATATAGGTGGCTGCACATAGTTGGTTAATTTATATACAAAATGGCATTTTTGGAAATGACCGAGTGGCCTCGCATAGGAGGTTGGCTGCTCCTAAGAGTGGTTACTCACAGCAGGTTCTACTCACTACTGTATTGCCAATTACCAGTATATTGCTATATTCACACTTTATAAAGCCATATTCTGACATTATATACTGATGTTAAATACAATATCTCCACATATATTTTCATTACCAGGACTCACACTATCATATACAGGTAAACAAAATGTCATATATCGACTAGTTAATGTGATATATATACATTATAGTAGCACGTTGTGGGGAATTAGCACCATATCTTAATACTATAACTCCATATTCTGAAAATATAGCATCCTATTGTGACAGTATTCTTATAACATTTAATACCATATATACAATGATATGGATGTAATATTTTTACACTACAGCTACTAGTGCAATATTATAGTATTATTATTTTATTAAAGTAACACATCCTGACACTGTAGTGCTCCATTCCATCATTGTATGGCATAATGTGGAATATCCCACCATTTTAGTGTCATGCTGGGGTATAAAAATATAAATTTCATTATACTTTTAAATGTCGGCATACCGACACTTTATTGCTATATATTGTCATTCTAATTCCATATTAGAGTAGACCCTACTATTTCTCGTATTTAAAGGGTGGTAAAGGGTGGTTTTCTGCTTCGAGTGGCTGTGAACACTGACTGGCAAACTATTGATTAAATATGGCAGCTTTCACACATGGGTCAGTTAGAGAGACGCCGTTTTCAATCAAGGGTGGTATAGAAATACACACTTTGTCACCAGTCACCTGACGGACAGTTATTACGATTAGGCATGCCCGAACTGCTCAACTCCTCTCCCAGGCTTCTATAGTAGGGAGACGCAGTGTTCTGTTGAAGGCAACCACCTGGTTACGAATAATTTAAAGGTATTGAAATGTGCATGAGATCGTGACCGTCTGTAACGCCTCCACAGAACATTGCGTCTCCTAATCAGTCTTTTAATTAAGGTCACCGTTTACCCATGGTTCTCTCTAGCGCGAACTGTCACAGTGATGTTTGGTATGAACTCAGCTGCATCAGTAATGACGACCAATAAGTAACAATATCATCAATATCATTAAAAAACAATAACACCAGCATCCCAAGGTGCAGAAGACAATGTAATACTTCAACTAAACAATCTAGGTTACATTTTTTCTAGTTTCACACAGTACATTTCACAAATAGTATTGCAATGATCTATTTTGACCAGAGGTGGGATTACTTTACATTCCATAAATTTATTAGGACTGTCAGTAATAACCAGGTCTAGCAAGTTTGGGGGAGAACCATCATAATCGATCCGAGTGGGATGATTTAAAATCTGTTTAATATCGTGCGCTAATTCTATTGAAGATGTTAGAGATGATAGAAATATATCTTAAGCGGCAGCTAATTGTCCAGGAGAACGATAATATACAGCGAGTAAAAGTTT
Organism: Flabesymbios commensalis; assembly: GCA_964017125.1. Classification (NCBI taxonomy): domain Eukaryota; kingdom Metazoa; phylum Annelida; class Polychaeta; order Terebellida; family Flabelligeridae; genus Flabesymbios; species Flabesymbios commensalis. Next base: position 23,576,737 of record OZ024903.1, read on the forward strand.
ATAGTTGTTTAACAAACATTCAATCCAAATGCATTCTGAATTAGCATCTTCTAGACCGTTTCTACGGCGCACAGGTAAATGGTCGGCGCAGTAAATAGCAGTACCACCGCCGCGCTTGTTTCTGTCCCGTCTAAATGGTTTCTGGTAACCAGTGTTTCCTAAAATTGAAATCCTTGTCAAATTCTGACCCTAGATTTCGTGCCGAATCGGTTGATGTTACATCCTAATCAAGTGATTGTGTGGGGAAATATTTCTTATACTTTTCACGATGTGATTAAGTCTAAATTCTGTATTGCCATGATTCAATTTCATTTTGCTAACTATATCATCCAGTCCGAGACGTCTTGTAAGCACTGCTGGACCAATGACATTGACATCTCAGGGTCTGTCTTAGAGAGAGAAAGATAAATCTGTGTATCATATGTTATGTTATCATATGTTATGCCTACTAATCACACTGTTTATAGAGTGAATGAGAGTGGTCCCAGGACAGAGCCCTGGGGGGGGGGGGGACCCTAATCTGGCTTGAACAGTTCCCTAAGTTTATCTTTAAGTTTAACCCTTTGCACTGGATCAGATAGGTAAGAACAAACCCAATTTAGAGCTGTTCCACTATCCATGTTCATAATTATGTCATTGTGAATTTTTAGCAAGGCTGTTTCTGTAGAATGGAGAGGTTTATGTGCTGATTGATTGGGTTTTTGTCTAGATACGATTGAATACGATTATAAATTATTTTTTAAATTATTTTAGAAATAAAATTTAGGTTCAAAACTGGTCTATAGTTGTTCATGTCATCCTTAGACAATGATGGCTTCTTTAATAAGGGTGTGATGTGTGATACTTTAAAACGTCTGGGTAAATGCCGGATTCCAAAGACACATCGATAATGTTCGTGATCTAGACAAGATAATTTGGTAGGCAATGGGTCCAGATCACATGACTTGTCCCGGAAAGAAAAGATTAATTTTTTAACCTCATCTGCAGTGATAGGTTCGCACGATGTCATTGGAAAATTAATTTATGGTGGTGGAATATGAGGCACATTGTGTTTAGGTCCTGAACACAAAGTGCCTCATATTCCACCACTAGAAATTATTTTTTTAGAATCGCAAAAAAGGTGAAAAAACTGTGACAAAGTGTGATGATATCATTTGTGGTTGGCATTGATTTAGTCGGAACTCCGTATAGTACCGAGTTGACCGCCCTCCAAAATTGTCCAGCATCATTCTCATTTGCATGAATGTATTTTCCAATATGTTCTCGCCTAGGTCTCTCCATAATTCGATTGCACAGGTGGGCTTGCTTAACATATTTTGATGTTTGTTACAAGCCAGTAAATGTTTATCTTTATTTATTTAGCTAAAATGCAAACTACACGTAAATTATCATGTGATATATAAGATAAGATAAACGTTACTCACAGACTTGATTTCTTCAGTTGTTCCGAATTACATTATATTGAATCATGGTTTAATTACCAGCGTCATATATACGTGGTGCGCTGCTTGCTGTTTATTTTGTTGCCCTTATGTCATAGAAATCATAGAAATTATAAAATGAATCTTAAATGTTTCACACAACTTTTGCTATTGTACGATCCACTTTGATATAAATTTGACTTCTAATTCGTTTACCATGCTTATTGTTACAATTTATTGCTAAGAAGCACATGTTAATCCAAACAACCTATATGAACATTTTAAAATTATTATCATAAGCAAATATCAAGCATTTTCCTCCTAAAATAAAATATATAGGTAACACAAGTTTCTTAAATATACATGTCTCATTAGATTATCTGTGCTTGAAGTCAATTTCTTTATAAGAAAGCATAACTTTGCTATGAAAACTTTAATAATATTAGCAAAACATATACAAAAAAAAGAATCATTAATAAGTATACCTTTCTATACATGCTCAAGACTCAACTATAGTATTCCATCCCGTAATTTAAATACTAACCGAATGACAACAGTGCTTATATTATGTATATTATACTACACTATAATACTTTATCGTCTTCTGCGCTTTGACCCCTAATGAATATGCTATAATACAGACAGACAGACAGATATTTTATTGACAGAAAGTCAATCCAAACTCATTTGTTATAGAAATAAGAGAGATATGTACATCTATATACAACATTGTTAATTTGTTAAAATCATATGACAATATACATACTATGATAGTATTATATATTATTCGACATTATTTTTAGATGAATATATTTCTAATCCTTGCCATCGACTCTTCCTAAATCGTTACCGAGAAAAATAACTAGAAATAGTTGACAAATATATATTGTGATATATCTTGTGGGATGTGTGTTATATGGCAACATCAGCCATACATAGTTCTTCTTCTTTTTCCATATCTTCGGGGACTGTAACATCAGATACAGCCGTCCTGCAATACACGATAATCAGATAATATGATGAAGTGTTTAAATGTTTCTACATAATGCGATCGATTGTGTGATGTTGGCTTTAATATTTTAGTCTACAGACCAAACCCAATGACTGTTATCATGGGTTATCATGGTTATTTCAAATGCTATATTGTGGCATTAAAAAAAAGTCTATGTACTGGTCATTTTTAACATAATATGCACCTGGGTAATTGGAAGATTAAGCCAAACAGACTATAGAGAAAAATACCTTGACCATCATGATTATCAAATCAACAATTTCTAACGTTATCGCGGATAAAATGGCATGATAAATTGGTAATTTTAATTTGTTCTACCAATCTATTGAATCACAGTCATAGGTTGTAAAACATGAAATTAAAAAATCAAAACAATTAAACAAAAAAATTAAATGTTATATTTTCATCCCCTGTCGTCAAAACTGAAACTATTACTATTTTGAAAATAACTAGTTTGAAAAATAATCACCTGAAATATTTCCTGTTTTTCTTAATAAATATTTCCCCTTCAGCTATTTTCTGTTGTAGTGGTTGGCCATTTGTTTCGGGTAGTAGCAGAACTAGCAGTCCAGCGGTAATAGAAACTGATCCATAAGCAATGGGAGGTATCACTTGAGAAATACCAGCCTAGAAATAAAAGACAAAATAGGAAGTTTTTTTCCCTGCATTTCCAACGCAAAACCGGCACCAGTTAAAACTTTTCGCGTTGGCCTTCGTATTCGCTTTCGCCGTCGCATTGGTATGTTTTGGATATGCCAAAATGGTATATTTGGTCATTTTCGCGTTCGCGTTCCCGTTGGCATGTTTGGCGCCTCGGGTATCCGAACCAGCACGACACATTCACGCAATGCTGACGTAACGCTAGTCCACCGTTTACGACACTGACTCAACAATAAAACAGCCTTGGGTCAAAGTCTTGTACTCGCTGGTATGCCACTTGTGTTATAAGTTTGTTATCCCACTGTACCACTGTTTGTGAAACGTACGTACCTGCCACTCTCTTTTTCTCTGCATACCAATCCCTATATGGATGCCACATGTCTCTAGAGATGCAATTGTCCGGTGTTATATAATTAATTATTTGGGTTATTTTGGTAATTAAACTAGCAGAACTGTAAATCAAAACCACGTGCTTGTGGTGATATTGCCTATGTTGAATGCCCATATGTTGACCATGTTATTCAAATTGTTTTCCAAGGCATATCAAGTGATATGGAATCTGGACCACGGACGACCAGGGTGCTGGCTAGAAGGGGTATAAGGGCTTTATTAGCATGACCAAACCACCCTCTGTAGACTTGTCATCCAGATAGGGCCTACTCGTTCAAACATGGTATCCTAAGTGATACTTTTTGTAACATGGTGTCTTACTTTCCAATGTGTCGTCAACAAACGAATATGACGACCAATAGGGTTCAATTTATGCACAAGCCATGGGAGGATTCAGGGAACGGGGAACGGGTTTCGGGATTGTTTTGGCTCATTTTGGCCTAATTAGGGAACTTTTGTAATAAATACGCAAAAAATGGGATGAAGCCCCCGGATAGTAACAGTGTAAGCAAGGATGTTTATTCGCATAAAACTGTGGTGAAGGTGTTTTTTTTCTGTCAAAACGGTATATTCTTAAAAGGTATATTTTTGGTCAAAATTGTTGATACAAGAGCAAAAATTTGAGCATCCATACCCATTAACATGTTTGCGGTATTTTTAGGCAAGTGCTGTATATTTCTGGGGTATTCGTTTTACAAAAGTGCGAATTCAAAGGTCTGTTTTCGATGTATAGTTAATTTTTCAACGTCGATGCCAATTTTTTCTTTGTGATCCCTATTAATAAAAATAAATAAATATAATAAAAAAAAAAATCATATAATGTAAAATATTAAGGCAATTATATACCAGAAGATCTGACCAAACGCCTACAAAACGATAGACAGCCCTCTCACCCAGCTCTACACATGGACAGAACGCATGATAAATTGAATTAAAAAAAATAGAAAATTAAGTAAGAATAAATAATATATATAATTTCCAATCAAAATAAAATGGGTATAAATTGCATGACAAAATCCGACTGAAGGCTAAGAGAATCTCATATTTTCTAAAAAAAACAGGACAACTAAATGACCCTTATTTGATGTAAAAATATGAATATAGTAAATAAAATAAAAATACCGGAAGCACTGCTCGATTGAGTAAGAAGCGGCTGAAGGGGCAAGTTTATTATTAGGCGTAATTGAAACAAAATAACAGGCAGCGAAACTTATGTAATTGTTCCATTTAATTTTAATCCTATGTAAAAATAATTATATATTTTTCAATTATTATGAAATGGGTGTTGATTGCATGACAAAATACGGCTGAAGGGGTAAGTGAATTCAACATTGTAAGTAACTGATTTGTTTGCACCATACTTAAAACAGAAAAATAGTAATAACTATATAAAAAGCGTCTCAAATTTAACATTTCCAATAACAGCTATTTTCAAGCTAAAATCGAAGTAATTAGATATAATTGCAAATGCCCATATTTCATATGAAATTATAAATATGAAATACCAGTGGAAAATTATAGTGGCAGTGAAATAAGTATAGATTGCATCAGCAAATACGGCTGAAGGGTCAAGGAAATAGAAAATCTTTAATAAAAACGTGGCAAGTTAACAACAGCAAAAAATTGTTATTAGCCCCTAATTAGATATAAATGCAAAGGCCATTAGCTCATGTAAAAGTACGTCAATTAGGAAATAAAGTTTAAAAGCTGAACCTGAAATGGGTATATAATGCATGGTAACATGGCTGAAGGGGAAAAGGAATTTAAATACACAATAAAAGCTATAGCCAGACTAAGAACAGAAAAAGAATTGATCAGATACAATTGCGAAGCTCACGTAAAATTATGTAAGACAATAAATACAAATTCTGAACGAATGAGAAAGATATTGATGAAGGGACAAAATAATTTTCAGACTTCATTAAAATATAGTTTTACTCGCAGTTACATTTAATTTTAAGATTTAAATATTATCATGTAAAGAATCAATAAATTACAGACATCCAATTATTATGATGTCAGAATATATTGCCTGACAAAATACGGCTGTTTTCATGCTAATAGTAGAATAAAACGGAGGTAATTAGATATAATTGCAAATGCCCTTATTTCATATAATTTAATATAAAATAGGAAATACAATATACAAATTACAGACACACCGAAATGGGTATAAATTGCACGAGGACGTACATGCTGAAGGGACAAGGACATATCGGCCCAAGTGTAGTACTCAACACTAAAACTGGTGCTGATTGACATTTTAATATCACGTGACATGAAATACCGTCTTTTCGTTGGATGAATGTCGATAATTACAAAGCGTCTATATTCGAGATTTGTATGATAAAAAACAGCAGAATTGGAAGTAATTAGATATTGCGAAGGTCCCTAGTCCATGAATAGGAAATACGATATACAAGTGGAAGAGGAACTAAAATTGATACAAATTGCATGCCAAAGTACAGCTGAGGGGGCAATACAATTTAAATCCTCGATAAAAGCTATTTTCTGATTAAAACAACAAAAACAGAAGTGATAAAATGCAAGGACACTTAGATCATGTCAAATTATGTTGAATGGCAGAAACGGAAGTAAATATATATTATTGTGTGCCCTTAATTACTTCAACTTAGCTAAAATAGGCAATTCAAATTACCAGAGGACCTGCAGGCGGCATTAAAAAAACACACCAGAGCGTATGTAATTGTGATACTTAATTTAAATATATATATCTGTCGCAGAATAAAATTCAAAATTTTTTCAATTATTATAAAACGGGAATACATTGCATGACAAAATACAGCTGAAATGGAAAGGAAATATAAAATCATCAATAAAAGCGAAGGAGCAAGTTAATAATCTCGTCATGCAATGTATACCCATTTGATGATAATTGGATAGTCTATATTTTATGGATTTGTTTATGTAAAAAAATTGAATATATATATCTCGCTCAATTGAATGCAATAAATATATGCTTTTTGTTGTGTGTTTTTAAAGTAAAACTAACGCCCAACGAGCATAATATGAAACCCGCCCCTTCAGCCAATTTGTATCATTCGATCAGTTTCTCTGGATTTCCTTTTTACATGATTTTGCATTAAAAAATGAGACTGAAACCTATATTTCATTAATTCAGTTTTACATGTAGCTGTTTTATTTGCGATATTCCCTTGCCCCTTCAGCCGTATTTTCTTACGCAATATATACCTATTCCATAATAATTTAAATTTAGTATTTTATTGATTTTTACATATATCCCTTTCAATTAGGTACAATAATTACGTAGGTTTTGATGCACATTTTTTATGTACAATTATCTTTTAAAGGCCCTGATCATTTAACTTGCACCATCAGGCATTTAATTGCTTTTTCTTTCTCTACTTAACATATAAATAACTTTTATGGCCAATGCTTAAATTATTTTCCCCTTCAGCTGTTTTTTTTGTATGTAATCTCTACTGCTCTGCCAAGCGAAAAGTATCTGCTTACTTGTAAAATAAGCAGAGATGATGCCTTGTGAAGTATCTGTTTACTTGTAATGTAAGCAGATTATGGCCTTTTGGCTTTGCATGCAGTATACACTACCCAGTTCATAATAATTTAAATTCAATATTTTATTGATTTTTACATGGGATATTTTATATTTCTTTACATCTCTCGAAATTGAGTATAATAATTATAAGGTTAGGTTTAGATGCACGTTTTTGGGGGAAGACAACACGATGGCAGTTTGCTTGCTTAGCATAGCTAGCCCTAAAAGTAGACTTCCCGGCCTTTCGATAATAATTATTGTTTCCTCTTTTGTTTGTGAAAAATATAATTAGTCAGTGAGACCATGCTGATTTAAAAAGGGAAAACAACTTGGCTGAAATTGGTGTGAGTGAAGATAACTGGTGTTAGTGGTGTACCACCTAGGGAGTGACGGCTGACAGTCCAGTACGGCGGATCGACCGCGACAATGGCTATGCAGAGGAGCGCGCAGCGCGAAGGCTGACGCGGGATTATGCACTAGTTCTGGTATAAACCTTATAGTGCCTCTCTTTTCACCTGGTGAGGTAGGTGATTGTACAGGGTATTGGCAAATAAGTCCGAGAGACAAGAAACCAGGGCTGCTGAACCATATAGAAACAGCCGTTAGAGCGCCCAGCCACCAGAGTAAAGGGCAAGGACTGACCCTTTTGAGATGTGCTCTGCTTTCCGAGCAGTGTGTTTGGAACCACCATTATTGAGCCATCATATTTACCCAGCCATCCGTGTCCGCCGTGCCATCACCCAAGCTAGCAATGTAATGATAAAGAGCTCATTGCTTTAGACCAGACTCCGTCTCCTGTAGTGCTATGATATAGAGCTCACTGCTTTGCTATGTCACACAAAACGGTTCCTTTCAGAGCCCCTGTTCTCTGTGGGAACAGGAGTTCAGGAGTTCAACCGATATCCGTCAACCGTCAACCGTGTTTTTGTCTCATGCAGTGGTATGATAGAGAGCTCACTGCTTTTGGTATGTCACACAGAACGGCTCCGTCAGAGCCCCTGTTCTCTGTGGGAACAGGAGCTCAACCGTTATCCGCCAACCGTGAACTGTCAACCGTGTTTATGCGTCAGTCTGGATCGCAGCCAGCAATTGATCCAGAATTGTATTAGAGTCTTATCGTTTTTGAACGATCTCATGGTTCAACATAAGTTCCTTGAAACACTGTGTGTTTTCAAGTGATCTGAATGTTTTAACCGCCAGTGCCGTCATCCTAATTTTGATCATACATAGGGATATTAGTGAGATCATGCAGATCTATTGTTCTTGTTCCGTCATGGTAGGTTATACCAAGTGCTAGTCTCAGGCACTTATTTTGAAAGATCTGCATATTTTCACTTGTGTTCCCGTTAAAGCTCCTGTAAAAGGGCACCATATTCTAGGACAGGGCGCATAATGCACTTGTAGGCTTTCAGGATGGTATATGGTCTGGCACCCCAGTTTGTCTCTTTGAGCAACTTCAACAGCTTCAGTCGCCTGTAGACCTTTGCCATTAGTTCTTTCATATGGTCATTAAAGCTTAGCCTTCGATCAAATAGAATTCCCAGAAGTTTGGCTGTTTGAGTTTAAATGATAGGCTCACCAAACAGTTCAAACAGTTTTTCCTGCGTTTAGTTTTATTCGCCATTTGGAGCACCATGCTTCAATAAGTTTTAAAGCTTTTGATAGCTTTATCTTTATCCATTTGGCATTGGCTGCATGTGTCCAGATTCCCATGTCATCTGCGAACTGGGAGAGCCTGACTTTGAGTCAACTCATGTCTGGGATATCATTCACATAGATAATGAAAAGGAGAGGGCTCAGGACCGAGCCCTGAGGTGTACCCGTATTGAGGGTCACCTCCTCTAAGCAGTTGTTGCAGCAATTGCCTTTGATCGTTCTGTCACTAAGGAAAGATGATATCAACCTGACTATCTTCTTAGGTAAGTTCATCAGCTTGTATCTTAGCACGTCATGCCACACCGAGTCAAATGCTTTCTCAACAGCACTAAAGATTGCTCCATTTCTTAGGAAATAGAGTTTCCTCTCCCAGTCTGAACACATGCTCCATGGCGATGCGCTTGTTTCTAAAGCCATTCTGCCAAGAAAGTTCCTTATTCTACCAGCTAGCGCGTTTTTTTCAAAGAGGTTGCCCATGCAGCTCAGCAGGCTGATAGGTCTATAGTTCCCTGGATTTTTTCCGTCTTTGCCTGGCTTAGGTATCATGATGCCTTCAGCCTTTTTCCATAGCTTAGGATAGTATACTGTAGCCATACATGCATCACAGATTTTGGCCAGGGCCCCATAAACCTTGTCATTTGCTTGCTTAAGTACACCGTATCTGATACCGTCCAGACCAGGGACCGTGCTAGATTTGCACTTTTTCAGACAAGCCTTGATTTCCCCTGATGTTATTGGGGCTAGCGTCTCGTGGTCATCGTCCTCTTTCGGGACATGGCTTACTGGTGGCTTGAAGAGCATTTCGTGCTCTTTGATAGTGATTTCTACCTCCACTTTTAATTCATCGTCAAAGATGATCCCCTGGTGGACATTGTGTAATTTTTCAAGCGAGGCTGCGAACGTGTCACCTCTCTCTTTGTCATTATCAGTGTACCATAACTTCTCATGTGAGGAGTTTTTCTCGCTCCTCTAGATTTGGCCTCGGTTAGCCGGAAGAGCGAGTTCCAGAACTCAATCTGTTCTTGCCCAGTCCTTTCCTTGTCCGTTTTGATAGATTCCTTGATCTCGTTGGTCAGGCTCCTGTACATAGTCATGTACTTGGGCTCGTCACTGAATCTCATAGCTAGCCTTCTAGCTTTTCTTTTTCTCTGATCAGCTCAGACGTTTGGAGTCACCAAGTAGGCTACAAGACATCAACCTGACTTCGTATCAATGCAGTCCACCGTCTACATGGTCGAATACATACAAATGTAATTCGATACGACTACTTCGCAAAATCATGAATACGAATACGATTACAAATACTTCATTTAAAAATGTATTTGAATATGAATACATTACTTTCCAAATGTATTAGAAGATTAATACGAATACATTTAAAATATCCTTAAAATTGTCGTAAATGTATTTTAATGACACATGCTGTACATATCATCAGTATATGCATAATATCTCTAAAATGATATGATTTGTATTAACTCTTTAATTATAATGAATTAAGCATGTCACCATTCCCGTAAAAATTTAAAATGTTCAATATCACGTTTCCTTATGTACAACGTCTTAAATACGTGTTATATACTAATTTGTTTAAGTAAATACATAATAAGTAACGGCATAGAATCAGGTACACAATTGAAAATACTGAATACGAATACTCCATGTCTGCTAATGACTATTTGTTTATTTACCTTATATAAGTCACAATTATCGACTTATAGTGAAGGAAGACTCATGTAATACATGTAGTGTTTATATATTCTATATAACCCTGGTGGCATAATCTGTTAATTATATTATTCAGCTACTTATTTCATAAAAAACAATATGAGGTGTAATTAAACGTAGATTAATATAATGTGTATGCTCGTGAAGTATAATAAAGGACACTTTTAACTGCCATCATGGTCATGGTATAATATATGTGTAAGTCTACCACACATATTACGATCACTATGTATTACGATTTGAATATAAATATATAAATGGCTTGCTGATGCGACAAATTGAAATTATTATTCCATGTGTTAACCCACAGAGATCTGAGCTAGAAAATTTACATTTTCAGTACCTTTAAATTGTGTCTCGCTACCGTGATCCACAACTTCCCGTGAGTGACTAAACATTATTTAGATTAAATTTTTTTTTAACAATTTCTTACAGAAGTGCTGATAAAAACACTTAGGCTACTGTGGTCGACATCAGTGACTTATGGGGTTAATGACGGCAGATGTCGATCTGCGGCCTCGAGAGGGCATAGTCTTTCTCTAGGAAAGATGTACCTTACCAGCATTCCCACGTAGCTGGCCACTATGGCTGAGATTCTGGCGCTCATAGCTGGTACATTCACACCCTGGCTACGTATGTCAGTGGGATACGCCTCACAGGAATATGTCCACACCAGTGAAAATGTAATGGTGATGAAAAACTTCCCCAGCATCGTGAGAGTTATAATCAGCCAGTCCATGTCTGAAGTTAAACAAATATATTATTACTTAACACTGTGTGTGATAAGCAAACGTTGTCCAGATTTGGGCCACCTTGTACATAATATAATTAATGTGTAAACAACAAAAACTACATACATTATTTATTAAATATCTAATAACTGCATTCAGTGTTGGTGTAAATATATAAACTGGCTACCGTGGGGAACAGGAATTGTGAGCAGCAAAGCGACTCCTCCAGCAATAAGACATCCAGAGAAAGGAATGATGCGTCCAAAATATTTACACACAATTGGGAGGATTAAATACGCTGGAATCTCTATCGCTCCAGATATGGCAAAATTAATGTATGGGTTTCCTCCCAGTGCTGAAGAGTTCAAAGAAAGTCCGTAATAGACAAAACTCTCTGCAAACCTGAAACAATATTTCTTGATTTGATATTTGTAAAGACAATTGAAATGTTTTTATTTGTACAAACAAACAAATAAACGATTGATTGCCAACTATTGGTATGCAAACGCACTGTAATTAATTACACATTAATATTTATTCTAATACATTTTCAATTTGATTGAATAAAGTTTAAATTTTGATGAATAAAAGTAAATGTATTCTGTATAATTTAAGTAATACCATAACTCTTTTGGTATGTAGATACCAAGAAAATTATGGTGGTAGACTAATAGACACACGGTGGTTTCATAGACAAATAGACAGAGTTAGGTTCATATTCGTCAGACATATTTGGAAGACCGAGACAACGGGCTCATATATTTTGCATTTTTTTAAAACATACCAGTTAAAACATAAATTGATGGTCATTTTTCGTATTTCTGGCGTCCGGAACAGATCTATTATAGTATATAATCTGTTTTTCTGAAAAACAACACAATTTAAAATTATGGCTTGCATATTTGTAATAGTTTTACAACAGTAATAATTTTCTAATTATTCTTATGCTCCATAAAACATCATTTTTAGTAAACACTATTTTGTATCTTACCTTGCTATCAGTAATGTCAACATCTCTGCTACCCATTGCATCTTCTGGTAGTGAAACCTTGTTTATTTTTGCAATTCTTTTTAAAATCACTTTACCCTCTTTCAATCTGTTTCTTGACATCAACCAACGCGGAGATTCGGGCACAAGACTGCATATAAATGTGCAAGCAATTTATTTGTTTCATGATAAACACCGGTACTTAATTTTACCATTGTCAATATGTCTGTAGTGATAGACAATACATTTATGTTAAAATATATTTGGGTCGCTTTCCGTGTTCAATTTCGTATTCTAGTATAAATGTTGAAAGGTCAAATATTCACTGTGCACGATGGAATTAGCTTTATCGTGCTCCCTTAAACTTTCTAGGCTTCTTTTCAATTATTCATTATTATTTAACCGTTGTATATCATCCCTTTATGATCCTATGTATAAGTGTTAACAACGGCGATATAGCCGCGTATTTGATGTATGGTGTCTGTGCGGGATTTTACGATCACCAGATGGCGATCATTTTGTTATTTATACATAAGATAATAACACCCTTTAATGTTCGATAGTCATCCACTAGGTGTCAGTTATTCTCTTCTAGTCTCGGCCGCATCGTCGTTTTAGTGCCCCCGGGTGACTAGGTCTGGGTGCTTGGAAAGTCGGGTGCAGTTCTCAGCGGCCATTGATTTGACCAGACGTTCTCTGGGTGAGTAGACCTAATCCTGTTTTAATAAAACGTATACTTATTCATAAGGAGTTTTATTATTATAAACTAAGATAGTAGTACAATATTTCGTTGACATTAGTGAGCTGAGGCATGATTTAGTCACAATTCTGACGGTTTGTAAATTTGTTATGAATCGGCTGTCGGTAAATTTTTTTGGCCAATCAGGAGGCCGTTCCGATAAACATTTTTTCAGATTGACATTATTTCACTGATGAACATTTAATTACGCATTTAATGCAAGATACGATAGAGAGAATATTAGTAGCATAGCGGTGCTTCTCTGTTTTGATTGGTAATTGACTAAACTGTTGATAGTAATATTTGTACCCACATTTTGTTGGTGGAATTGTCGAGGACTTAGGTATATTTCATGACACTAACTACTATATTGTATTATTTAGGAGGCTTGTCAAGGCCAGCCACGCTCGGCTAGTCTGACGTCTGCCCTTGGGGTGTAGCTGATCTGTTGCAGGGTTCAGGCAGCGTCCGGACCAGGGAAGAGTCCCTATACTTGAGTTACCCCTAAGGTAGTATTCAATTTGTGATCAAGCTGGTAGCGTTTAACAAGTCAGTGTTATAGAAATAATATGCAATATGAGTGATATAACAGTTGTCAATGAATCAAATTATCGAAGACGTTTGTGTTTATGTAATTTGTTTAGGATTCGGAATTATTGGTGGAATTGACACATTTAATTGAAGTGAGCGAAATTGTCTTTTCTTTCGTTTAGAGTAGCATGATCTTTACATTGTTGTGTCTAATGATGTTCCTTTCATTTAGTAGATAGCCAGTCTTCTGTCAAGCTGGCGCAGTGTCTACTCTTTACTTTAACCCTTGGTGTGTTGTGCGGGACAAATGCCGATAGTTCGTAAGTGACATCGAGTAAAGTCCGCCGAATTGAAATAAATATATTATTGATTACCTGTTTGTTGTACGGGGATGTAAATTACAATTAGTATTGTAACAGTTATCACCTTGTTTCGCAATCATTGTCAGTTCAGAGATACTTTATTGAATGCATGTGAGATTTAATAATCATCATTATAATTGATTTTGCTATTGAGAATGTTGAATTAATAAACATACACATTGTGCTTCCAGATTCACCAGCCAAATTGACTAGAACTAGAATTGTGCTCAGTTCAGCCTAACTCAGCTCAGCTGACTTCAGCTCGGCTTAGCTTTACGTCTGTCAACTTGATCAATAAACCATCATCACAGCTTGTTTGTCCTGGCTGTGTGATTGAAAATTGCCCCCGATACGCCACAATTATTGCTGACAATATTGTCAGGATCTAATTGTGGTTTAATACCTTAGTCCTTGCCCTGTGTACCACTAGTAAATTCATTTGGTGGGATCTCCCTGTCAGCTGTCGAACAAAAGCTTTGCACTAGGATCCTTCTTATTGATTGCCACGACACAGACATCACCGGTCTTCAGTAGCCACGTAGCAAGATAAACCTTGTGTTACATTTTTGTATTTGTTTCAATTGCAAAATAAAAAATGTTTATACAAAAAATACGCCACAATAACTATAATATTTATTTTTCTGGGAAATCTGGAAATGCAATTTTTCCCTTTCTCACGTTGCCGCTTGATTAACAAAAGTTGAAAAAAACGAGTGTTAACATTATGTTATTTAGTGAATTTCATTGTATCATATAAATCTGCACGTAATCTTGATTTTTTTGTAAAAAAGTACTTGATACCAGACATTTCAGTTTTTTGTTTTATTGAATAAATGAATACATATTATAATTATATACATAGACTAATGTGTATTGCTGATTAAATCAATGGATGGTTTATTCGATGTTTTGCAATATTTTTCTCAGTGATATTAAAACCAGAAAAATGTAAGTTTAAAGCTTAAAGATCTTTCATTTATTTTGCAACAATTATATTTTCAAATGTATAAAACTCCGTACATTTGAATGGAATAAAAACAATTCTTAATAGTAGGATGAATATACAACCTGACCCTACAAAAATTGCAAGAAAACGTTTTTGGGTATTTTTGATCAGTATATCCCCTGGTGAAGTACATGTCAAAAGTTTTCCCAAATTTGACCACGGGAAAGGGTCTGTATGATGAATTTTCAAATTAGCCGCCAAATGAGTTAGAATATGATAACATTTTACAAGTCTTAGTAGTAGGATAATATATTATTACAAAAATTTCAAAAAATATTACCCTTTAAGTGCTAAAAGCGCTAACTGAAACACAATATTAGGTGGGTGTAAATTTAAATACTACTACTTAGCAGGTAACTAGTTGATGGGGATGCAATATTTGATTAACATATATCCAGCATAATGCTGTATTTGTTTAACAAATCTGAATCGTGTAATTATTAGGCAAGAAACACTGTTACAAAAAGCTTCAAAGTTCCAAAATATCGACGTTCCCGGTATTTCTAGTTTCCATTGATATTTGAAGGGCTCCATGTAATAACCTGAATTGCTTCTTGTCGATAACGACCGATTTGAGGTGCTGAGGTAGGACAGAGTAAACACAAATCTGACCATTATGAAGCACTTTTCTCACAAGCAAATAAATGTTTATTGTTGTTAGTGAAACAGATTTATCTATAAAAAAAACTGTCCTGTGTGTTTACCAGTAAATGTTTGTAGATAACAGTCATGTAAAGTAGCCCTACACATAATATGTAGGAAATCGTAGCAGTAAATTTACTAAGCATGTTCTTACCGATAATACAATCACAAACCACAGATCGTAAGCTCCCTTAACATGATTTTACAAATATCAACAATATTCATTATAAATGGGCATAAGTATTCAGATAAATGGTTGTGAAGTCACCGTTTCACAGATATCATAAGCGATATCCATGATTTCTGGTAAAATTCATATAATTAATGCAGCCATAGTTTTGCTAGCAATAATAGGATAATGTCATTTACCATAAGATATTGTGATATTGAACCTGAACACTATGTGCTAATACTGGTTAACATATATAATAAATTTGCGCATGGCAAGCTGGAAGTCTTAGATATGATTCCTAAAAAAATCCAATATTATTGATAAACACACTTATTTTACTCGGAAGCTCTTAGTCATGTTAGTGGGAAACACTATTGAACCTAAACATTGCAGTCGTTTTCTCAAAACTATAAAACATGGACTTCGAAGGTTATTGCACGGAGCCATTAATTTGTGTTGTTATGTTATGTGTATTGCGCTATGATTTGCGCGTGCCACCTCTTGCGCTGCGTCATACGCTGCATCTCTTGCTGTGTATTGCGCCATTCCTTTCGCTACGTCCTAAGAAACGTTTTGTGTGTCGTGCTTCACATATTGCGTCACGTCCTGTTCCGCGTTTTTCCTGTTCTTTTGCGCCACAGCTTGCCTCTATATTTCCTCATTGCGCTGCGTCGGTAATCTTTGGTATTGCGTTTAAATGTAGGCCTGTATATTATCACCCAATGTTTCCCAACTTTAGGTAGATATATTCAAACCAAGAAACAACAAACTAATAACACTTCAATTGTCATTGACATGTAAACAGCACTGATGCGCCGGCAATAAGAAACTTTTGAGCAACTTGACATATCAAGTTACCCAATGAGTGTTCATTTAAGCTCAGCAGCTTATCATGCTTATCGTAAAATGAAACACTCATCCAAGGCGTGAGCCTTCAGGTGAACACCTCATTCCTTGGACACGTACGAAACGTTTAGGCCTATATTACGATCAACCGAGACATGACAATTGTCTTCTAACCTGCAGCATGGGTGCAATATAGAGGCTGATAACCATGATAACAATACTATTGTATAGGGCCTACAAAACATGGGACTCATTTTGGTGAAAAGAGTAGCACAGTGAGCGAGATATAATTCATATAACATCAGGCGGAACGCAAATGCATGTACATGCTTCAGTTCAAGGCTATGAATTTAAGTAAATGTTCATTAGGTATCGCCTGTCTACACCTTGTTCCCATTTGATAATGTTGTTAATTGGTTTACACAGGGCTTTCAAGGGCAGGATTCGAGGAGAGACTTGGAACTCTTTGTTCTGAGAACGTCGCAGCGTGGGAAACATCGTAACTCTCCCCGTCATCATATATTTTTGTTTCAAAAATGTATTTTAACCGCTTTCATTATTACTGTTATTGTAGCTCCCAAAAAAATCATGAAGGTATGTGAACCTTCACAATAACAAAACAACCTCTAGAATCTTTCATTGAACAATTGTCAACCATATATCTCAGATTACGTTTTCAGAATAGCGGCTGATCAATATGGAAATTGTCACCATTATTAATGAATTAATCCATATAAATGATAATTTTATATTATTGATATAAGGTAACGATAATAATTATAAGCCTGGTGTTTGCTGAAATTTGTTCTTGGGCTAAAAGGCTTACACATGTTTAAAAAAGTACATGGTATAGTATTGGTCTAGGTGGATTCAGTGACTACCGTACCTAACTTGTTAAAATGGTGCATTGCAAAGAAAATTGGCTAAAATTGAATACATTTAAAAAAAAAAAATGTATTTTTGACTAATAAGCGTATCATTACCATAGTTTTTGTGTTGATACCGACTCCTCACCAATAATTAATATAATTTTTTTTTCAAATGAACTCACAGATGTTATATTAGTTAAACATACTTCTTGGGCCAAAAGGATTAAATATGTTTCAAAATGTTCCGGGAGTGGTATATAGATGGATTCACCGATCACCAAACTAGTTGAAATGAGGTACTACAAAATAAAAGTGAACTAAAATCAACCAATTTACGGACTATACGGTACCGGGAATGGCAGCGGTCATCTTGGACGCCATTTTGAATAGCTAAAAATTATCAAACAAGGAAGATTGGCATCATTCAGATTCTGACTACGTATACTTCCCTTACCATAATCTGATATAAGCTGGTTTGGGAGTACATTAACATCATGCACTAACAGTAGAAGTCTAGTATTCTATCAAATCGAAACATAGACGTGGATTTCTAGCCAATTACATAGCAACTAGCGGTTTATTTTTGATGACGTCATATCTACCCTTTCCCGTGACCTAAATGCAGAAAACTTTTAATATGTCATTCTATTGGTCATATACTATGCATTTCTGGCATTAAACGTTTTCTTGCAATTTTTTCAGGGTCCGGGTATATATGCGTGGTATATTCATCCTACTATAACTGTTTGGAGCTCAGAGAGTGTTCCTTACACTATAATATTATTGTATCATGCCATTGTATAATAAATGCGCAATGTGACTGATATTGTGCAAAAACGGTAATTATCATTTCTAAATACAATGGTAACTTCAAGATTAATTTCAACTTTTTATTTTAGATTTGTTGATAAAAATTAACGTCTATAAAGGAAATTATATGAAATGAAACGGACTTCAGGTCATTAACTCCTGTGCTGCAGAATTGTTTACTACAATTCATTCATCAGAATCAGACGTATAAATAATTAAACATGTATAATGGCCGTAGATCCATAACATAAGTATTCAAATAAAGCAGAACGAGCTGACAAACACATGTATGATGATTGCAAATTTAAAAAAAATCCTTTATTCTCTATGGTTTAAAGAAAAATAATTCAGCATTGGTAGGATAAAAACACAAAGACTCACAAGTAAATGAGGAGTCCGTGTACGACTTGAGGGACTGCTGTAACTACGATTAGCATTCTCCATGTATTCACCAGATATGCGATTCCAGCAAAGACTATGTAACCGACACACCACGCCACGAAGGAAATGTTTGTGACAACTACTCGGTAACTTGGACCAACACTCTCACTGACTGGAAGGGAATGCTATTAAAGTAGATACAATTTTTAGGTTTTAAATATTCAAAAACATATATTTCATGGACATCCTGGTCCACACGGGTGCGCACTTCTGTGCGCATAGCAGTCTGCATGGCACTGCAACTGTGAATAATTAATTAGGTCGAGTGACATGCCTGACATAGAGTACGCTAAGTAGATGGCAAGTGAAGACCACCGATACAATTGTTCCGAACATATCCATAACAAGATAGTTGTCAAAGCAAGTGCACGAAGTTCCCCTTATAATACTCTCACAAATACACTAATTGGCTCCTAGAAACTAAGTGTGTTATTATGTCTCCCCTTTGTAAACAGAGGTGGGGACATATTGCTTTACCTCTGCCCGCTCAGTCTGTCTCAGTTTGTGTCTGTCTCCAATTCATTTCACTTCAGTGCTTTCTATCTTGCATGCGGTCAAACA
Source organism: Flabesymbios commensalis (assembly GCA_964017125.1). NCBI lineage: Eukaryota > Metazoa > Annelida > Polychaeta > Terebellida > Flabelligeridae > Flabesymbios > Flabesymbios commensalis. Next base: position 23,595,840 of record OZ024903.1, read on the forward strand.
CAAGACGTTGACCCAATGTTAGGCTAATGTTGGCCCACTGTCTACGACGCTGATCCAACATTAGCCCGGTATTGGGTAACCGTGTCATGTTTGGCACAACGCTGAATGTGGGCCAGCGTCACAGACGGCGGGCCAACATCAACCCAGCTATGGTTCAAAGCATCGTGCTGGTATTGGATCGGTGTCAGCTTGTACTCTGTGGACACACCTCCGCCAACAGAAAGCACTGACCAGTGTTGAATGGTTGATCGCCAGAGCTGGCGACGGTGAACTGGCGTTGAACTGGCATTTGGTTGACATGTCATGTTTGCTGGGCATAGTGTGGTAGGCACTTGGCCTCTGCATGATACGGGTCCACTTAGCTATCCAGCAAACACGGGGTATTCGCACAACGCCATTTCAATGTTGGCCCACCATCTTCAAGGAGGGGAGATATCTCCAGTTTTCTGTTTACACAAACAACAAGACCTTTCTAGATGTTTTAAGGCCAAGTCAAAAATCCAATCACGTACGTTTAGAGCACTAAAAATGAACAATATTGGTCTGTGCATTGTAATTCGCTGGGCGTCAAAATTCGTTGATGATTTTACGAGAACACATGACAAACAACTATATTGTCTGCGTCAACCTCTGTGAACATTTACTGAATGTCCAAAAATGTGAGTGTTTCTCCGCGTGTTAATGTAGACATCAGAAGAACATCAGACAAGCCCAATTTAAAATTAGGCACAAGTCAGAGGAGGATGGAAGCAGAAGTCACGTGACAAAGACAAAAAGTAAACAAACACATGTGCTTTTCCGCATGATTTTTCCAAAAATCACGCGTGGTGCTTGTTCTATACATTGGAGTATTTTTAGAAAGCTCTGAGATAAAAGACGGAATGTTAATGGTCATTTTGGCACCAAAAAACATCCTTTCAAAAACATATTTTTTCAAAAACCTGAAGTTGACTATATTTAGCGATGTAAACCAAAGTTATAATTCAGACACAGTCAAAACATTTTTGGAGAATTTATTGCATGTTTATAGCATATTCATATAATATCATTGGTGTGTGAGTGACCATGCAATATCCTAACATTCTAAATTGGCATTTTTTGTCATCAATCTGAAAACTGAAGCCTAGTCAATAGGTTACAAATTACCTAATTTTGTTAAAATATTCCAATGAGACACATCAATTTATGAGAATCTTCTAAATTTTAATGGGTTGTATCATTTTCTATAGTAAATATATTTTCAAAATATGAGACCTGACTCGTAGATGCCTCCTGAGAAATTCAAGGGTTATTAAAAAAACCAATCACTTTTGACTAATGTTATGGGAAAAATCTGGGAGGGCCATCGTAACCTCATTGTCCGCTATTCTTTTTTCCCATACATTATGAGTGGTAATTCTGATATTTATTTATTTCAATTTCGATAGAAAAACAATTTGGTGAACGTATTATCATTCATTACCAGATTCAAAGTTTTCGTTTTGTCATTAATTATGAAAAATACCCAATTTTTACTAATTACTTCAAATTTTGTGCAAAAATTTAACAGAATGATGTAGCGTTTTGCTACATTCTACTGCGTAAATAGAACTCTGTTATCAGGCTATATGCGGCTTTACGTACGAGAGGTGTGGATGGTGTGATTATTATCAGCATAGTACAACATTTCACATACCTTTTTTTGAAACTGTCTGCATTTATCCGACTCAATTAGATAATGTGCTAATCACTCTTTTAAACTATGTCCAGTTCGCTGAGCATATAAGAGACTCCAGACTGATGTGAACGCCGTCGACTACAAGACGACCACAGGGTGTTCACTGCTTGACCTGACATTATTATTAAGTCTCTTCACTGCGCTGCGACGCAGGTGTGGGTAGGTGTATTTGTGCGTGGTGTACCCGTCCAGCACACAAAATGTGTCTGGCGGAACATCGTCGTGCAGCCCCCCCTGGCAAATACCCCGATCGAAATGTGATTTTGATCAGCACTTCTGTTTTCCACCGGGCTGGCGTCATCGGCATGGAACAGAACTCCATTTCTCCAGGTCGAACGTCGTGTTTAATTATCCTCGTCTGTGTAGAGCACATAGAATATAAATATACAGTTTACATAGGCATTTCACTTTCCCTAACCATGTATTTAAACCCGGTTTACAGCTTGGTTGTAAAAGTAGTGAGCGCGCCACCGTGCACTAGACCGCACTCCGGCCCGCACTACAGCCCGCACTACCCTGCCCACAGACGTTCGTCCTTTATATGCACTTCTAGTCATCTAACATAATCGTACATAATCTTAATCACAACATGGCTTTACCAAACATTTCCTGGCGACGCACGCACTATCTAGATGGCTCGACTGACCTTTGCATGTAACTGATCAATCCATTACTGATCCAATCCAATCATACGCCAATCCATAATGGATAGTCGTGTTTGATGGTGTCCCGTTCTGACCATGTCAGCCATCATATTTAGGTTTGGCTATGCATAACTTTACAACACGATGCATACAAATTCAATACAGTATTTTCAATATTAGAAGTAAAGTAAATATACATGGTAAAAGTGTATGCAATGGATGTCAATACAGGTGACTAGCACCCAATCAGTTTGACATCCTTGATAATCAAAAACATCTACCAATGTCTTAAATAAAAGTAGCATATGTTGAAAATAGACGAATGTATAGAAGTATGCAATAAATTAAGTTAAAATCATAACGGTACAACAGATACAAATATGTGTTATATAAACTAGGTAAATTAGTTAAAATTATAAATGGGTATACTTTACAAACACGCATATGCCTGATATCAACAAGTACTTGTCCATGAACAGACATTATTACACATTATTATATCTTTGAATATGCTGAGAGTGAAATCTTCCAACGTGCCAACAAATATAATATATGAGTGTTCCACGCGAAATTCTGGTGGTAATTGATTCAATAGTGTAGCTATTCTCTTAGAGTAAAACCCCTTGGGCCTACTTTTCTATTTCTTAACAGCTTAGGATGCAAAAGCATACCTTTACGGCTAGAGTAACATCTTTGATTTGGTATAAACACTCTGGCTAGGTCAGAAACATTCCTAGAAAACTTGTTGGAATTAAAAAGCAATTTAATATCTGGCATTTTTCTTCTGATTGAAAGTGGCAAGATTTTTTGTATTTTCACAGCATAGCATACCATGTAAAATTTCTTACTAGAGTCTTGTACAGCTCTAATAAGAACAGTGATTCGGTACTGTAGTCGTAGCCACTCAGGATCCCATCTTCCGCAGTGTTTTATTCTAGAAATGTACGGTCAAGCCTGTTTCATAACCATGACAATCAGAGGAGAAGCAATCAGGAGGTGGAGGTACCTTTTTATATGTCCCATGGCATATATGTCTAGTACACGCACCTGAAATGCTATACCACAGAATCCCACTTCCGTATTGCACTCTATAATGACTGCATTACTACTGTACGTGAACGCGGGGCATTCGATAGACTCGAATAATCACATACATGTAATGCTTGCTGGACACACGTTAAAAGAACACTAGGTGTTCCTTATACATGTATATGTGACTGGAAGACACTAGGTATATGTTAAACCAAAAGACAACGAACATTGCAAGTGAACTGCATGTATCTAGCGTTAATTATGACGTTGTTGTAGCGCGCCATACGTGTTTCTGGTAGTATTATGGTGTGTACATTAATACATTCATATGCGTTAAATATTTCGAATATGCACAAATTCTTGCAGCGTTCCCAGTGCACACAAAACTATATGTAGTATTAATAGAGTTAGTGCAGCGTGCTCCACGAACCAGTAAGGAGTGCTGACGTCAGACTGTTTTGCAAAAAATAATCAATTTTCCGTGCGCGCTTGGACGTGTATCTTCTACGTGTGACTGAAATCGAGAAAATACCGCCAAAATGACCATATTAGCGAACATGTAATGTATATGGGCATGCCAAGTGACCCCCTGCTTATTCGTGGCGTGCGATGGCGATGCGCTGTGCATTCATTACCTTCATTGCTTTGCTAAAGCGCAGCGCGTTAGCAAAACACTGTACACTCACTGAATAATGCATCTGATTTATTTCTAGCACTCTGTATATTCGTCATCAATTTGCTAGTTCTTTTCTTATCCTCATAGAATTGATGCTTCTATTTTGTCACTCGATGCGTGGGCTGTGCGTCGTGTATGTGTGACCGAGGTATTCGACAATGAAGCTTTTCATATAACGGATACTTGCATATCATGCAAATCTTGTTAGAAAGTAATCTTACCAAGAATAAACATGGAGTTGTTTTTTCCAATAACAACATTGGCTAAGAAGAAGCGCATAATTAAGAAGATCCAGATATTCGGCGAGACTGCACATGCCACGTTACACACAAGACTCAAAATTTCGCCAGTTAAAATAATGTAGCGACGTCCAAACCTGGGATGATAAAATAAATAATACAAAGAAGACTACATGTAACGTTACTATATGTATTATTCAAATTATATTTCCTCATATCAGTAAAACGTATAGTATAAGGCTTTATTAACACACATAATTCTTTAATTATTTAAAAAAATTTTGGTTAAAACATCGTTTTCTTTCTTATTATGAACATGATAACGAACATGAAAATGCAGTGTAACATATTTGTGTTAATGCTGAAGATGCCCCAATTGAGTGGACAAACCTGTCTGCCAAGAATCCAAATATTGTGCCACCAGTGCACATTCCAGCCATATACACTGCCGATATTGTACCGGTAAGCCAAGCTTTATCACACACAAGAGCCCACTGTCAAAGTGAAATGAAAAATATTATTAGCTATGATAAAAGTGCTAAGTATCACCAAATTTGTATATATGTATTTAAATATTACATATAATTATTTTAAAAAGTCTTGGGGCGTAATATCTTCTGAACAGTATTGATATACTCATATGAGAGTCAAATAAATTCGCCCAATCTGATTACATTTATGACATAATCAATTTTTATAAACATAGATCACGTAATTGATATATCAAAATAAGGTATGCTAGGCCTAAGTACAGACTGAGATTGAATAATCTGTTTCATTCAACATTCATACTGTAGGAACCACTGGCACTCTATTTGCAATTCCGTTTCTTAAACCTATATGATGTTGTACAGGGCTGGCCCTGTCACACCTTGGAGATCACTGTCAACGATCGCGTAACGCACGGAAAAATATTAAAAATTATTGAAAAAGCTGGCGATTGATAGACTTTCATGATCCAGAACCATTGCCCAGCGTTCATAAGCGCATGAGTAGCGTTAGAGTAACGTGATTGACGACTGAAGAACGCACATCACATAATCCGTGATTCTATCGTCAGCGATCACCAGCGACTAACAGCGTGGGAGTAGCGCAGGTGTAACGCATGTATAACGCACTCAACGACTGCGGAGCGACCGCCAACGTGTGCTCGACGTTCCGCAACGCACAGTTACGATCATATGATGTATATTTAAAACCATAACGTTTTACTGCAGTACTTATTGATTTTAGTAGATATGTAGCGGCAAATTTATCTTTTTAAATATGTTAACCAATGAGACCATTTGTCAGACAGTTAATCAGTGTTTTGGTATAAGTTATTTTTAATTGGACAACTTCTCGTGTTAAAGGCCTATATTGCATAGATGTAAATTTTAAACATGTCATGTTATTATTGATCAGCTGATCAGAAACTTTATAAATGCGCTGAACTTGTATAAAGATCGATACATTTGAAGATATGTTGTGTATCATTTCAAATAAGTTATTACTTTAAGTGATTCACCAGGAAGTGTTATTCATATATATTTTATGTATATATATGCGCCTGAGCAACGCCCCCCTAGCGTGTACAGCGACTGAGTAACGTTCCCCTAACGTGTACAGCGACTGAGTAACGCTCCCCTAACGTGTACAACGATCGAGTAGCGACCACCCAACGCTCATCTAGCGTATCCTCTTACACGGTGGTGTGCGTTGAAAGTTTTGAACCTGTTCAAAACTCTCAGCGTTCACCAGCGTTCATCTGCGATCAGCAATGATCGCTAAACGCACATGGCGACAGCATAGCTATGGTCCAGCGATGGTCAGCGTACGCCAGCGCTCGGCTAATTTTTTCGTGCGTTACACGATCGTTGACGCTGATCGCCATGTGCGTTTAGGCCCTTTAGGCCTACCCAGGAGTCTGGAAATACCGGTTGTAACGTAGGCCTACTGTTTAGTGTTCACAACTAAACAGGAATGACCATTCTACGGATTGTTTCGCATTCCACGGATTATTCATGTTTTAAAATTCTATAGGCAATTTTTTTTATCAGGACGATTCTGCAATATATTTTTCACATTTTCGTAAGCTACATCTACTCTTCGATGACGACCAGATCGGTTGCTATTTCGCCTGTAAGCTCCTCATGTAATCACTGGTTATGCCGTGAAATATAACAATATAAGGATATTACTTGAATTAGGGGAGCCTGGTCCTGAAAACAAAGCACCCAAAACCTCCCCGATTGAGATTTAGAACCACGTTTCCTTAGATATGAAAGGGTGTATCTGCCACTTTGCAAAGTGGCAGATACACCCTTTCATATCTAAGGGGACGAATAAATGCATCACAGGTGATTTATCCATATAAACATTATAAACACCATGCGTCTATTCATCTAGTCATTGATGTTATAAACTGGGTGTATTTTTAGTTTCTAAATTATATAACGATACATTACCTCGGATACTAATGTACTTTCATATATCGTGCGACTAAAATTCCAACTTTGACACGGCACACTAGACAAGTCGCTTCTGTTCACATATCTATTCATCGTGTCGTTCTGAAGACAATCATCCTCATAAACATAACACTGGTCTTGGTCTTGTTCCAGTGTGCCAGTCATGTTAAGAGAGCTCATGAATAAGCTGCTGTCTAATGATGTGTTACAGCTCTGTATGTCTGCCATTCCAATGTCACACCTTTATAAATTAAATTGTATATAATTTCAAATGGTTGAATAATACAATTGAATTGCCATAAAAGATAAATTAGCAAAAAATTTAACAGTATATATTCTGCGTGTGTAATATTTCTGTCTTATGATAATAGCAGATCAGTTGGTGTTATGTTCAGGTATGGCCTAGCATGGCTGTTTTTTTTTAGTAAATATGTATTCCATTATTTATCTTTCTTTAAATAGTCCCGAAAATAAAATTTCCTTGTTTGTTTACGAAAGGCGGTCGTGTTGGCGCGAAGATTCTGACGTCTAAAGACGGTCCCCGCACTGGAAGAATTAAACAAATTGTAATGGCCATACACTCATAACATAGGCATTAAAACGAACAGGACAATCTAAGTAAGAAATTTATGTATGACGATTTCAAATTAACACAAACCTTTGGTCTCCATGGTTTATATAAAAATAACACTTGCCACAACCCACCCCCAGGATGAAGGCATGTGAGGCCTGTGTGCAAAACATAAAGTTGATACATCAACGGCAAGGTGGTCTGCATAACCATGACATAGCCTGCATGGTTGTTTATTAAATGGAAACATGATTTACCTGGCATGTGTTCTCTGTGAGGGTATCAATATATTTGTTTGATGGAAACTTGTTAACTGGGTTCCGTTAGCATTACATATATCTATCTATGTTGACCATCTGAATGTGGATCATATTACGTAGTTATGTCTAGTGGTCAATTTGGTGCTAGGAAAAGATCTTTGGATCAGACTGAAACAGATTTAACATCTGAAAAAAGACAAGAAGCTCAGGAAAAGTGTACACACTCACACGATCAGCATGTTCAATCAGGTGATGATGGTGCCCGACAGGGTCCCAGTCACAAACCAGTCTATACATCTGATGACCGTTTGAACTCCGTGGTCAATCTGATGTTGGAGCAGACAAAAGAAGTGTAAGAGACGTTAAACAGACGACTCGATGACATAGAGACTGTATTAATAGATCGAGTAGTAGACAAGGTTAAACTCGCAATGAAACAGATCGTAGAAGATGTGGTGAACACTAAAGTCGAGGCACTTCGCACAGAACTGAGTAAGAAAATAATGTCCATTCAGAGTCAAATAAACTCAACAAAACTCGAGTCAAAGATATCTCTGATTGAAGAGAAGTGTGGGGAGAAGAAGATAAACAATGGTGTGGTTATTTTTAATCTGAAAGAGACCGCAGCTGAAAATGTTACAAATAAAATGAGTAAGCTGATAAATGAGGGACTGGGACTCAAATATATTAAATTGGTGGATGTGGTACATGTACGTGAACAGTCCCGCCGTAATTGACATGATGACATTGTATTGGCATGCTATCAGTCGTCTGCCGACAAGAAACGAGTTATGATAGCTAAGAATACTAAATTGAAGGATCATACCGTGTATGGCGATGTTCAAATACGACATGACCGCCCAATTGAACAACGCGATTTGGACGCTAATATGAGAATAATTGCTGATGTTATTGGTCATGGTCGTCTTCAAGTCCGTGGTCGAAGACTGGTCAGCGCCGCCATGGTCACCAACAACAATGGCGTCGGCACGGTCGTCAAAACAACCACCTCACAATAGAAGACGCTCACAATAGGTAACATGCGGGCTTTGGAATGTTTGCGGCTGACAGGCTGATAAAAACAGTCAAAATAATATTTTACGTTCACGATGTGTGAATCATATGAACTTGGACATTACCGGGGTGACAGAAACGCACCTTATGGGCTCCTCTTCTCTTTCTGTCCCTGGGTACGTGTGGTTGGGGCACAATAGGATAAAAATACACCGGCGTGCACCAAAAGGATCAGGAGGTGTGGGCTTTCTGGCGAGTGACAGGCTGGTCGAACAATTCAACTTAAGTGTTTTAGACCAAGAACACGAGGGCATCCTATGGATACAGTTTGCCAGGAACAAATCACCTGTGCTACGGGTTGCTGTGTGTTATCTACCACCGTCTCACTCTACATGTCATGTTGATGCATGTGCTTTCCTAGACACCCTTTTAGTGCAATGTGATCAATATAAGTCTGACTGTTCTATCTACGTGTGCGGAGATTTTAATAGCAGAATCGGTTCCCGTGAGGACTATATACCTGGTGTGGACACAATCGACCCACGGGAAGTTGTTGACTAAAAGTGTAACAACTACGCTGATGTGTTCCTAAATTATCTAATTAGCAGTGAATTAGCGATTATCAACGGACTGGTTCCAATAACAATGACTTTCCACGGGTTGCAGGTACAGGGTGCTCAGTAGTGGATTACAGTAATGGATTACATAAATTGATGTCATCCATGACAGATTTCAAGGTTACACGAGCTATTTGAGAACAGTGGATGTGTTGGTCAACTGGACCCTCAGACATCTATTCAAACCTTAACACTGATATTGGGCAAGATACTGGTCTCTATTTTACATTCTTGACATTCTTTCACCGGTAGAAATTCCTACCGGTTCACCTGGGCTATATACGTCACGGACACGTGAGGGTCACAGAGCTATTTAGAGCGATAATGCAAGTACGATCGGTGATGCAGAGAATCACCTAGAAATGGTCAACCCAGCAAAAACGATACACTAACGCTGGCCCAACATTAAAAAACAGCATTGTTTCAATGTGATAATAAAATTTGATAATTAAATTGCATTTGCCTAATGCTGTTTCAAGGCAGGGTCAGTCTTTCAGACGGATGCCCACTATTTAAAGAACCTTGAGTATTTACAAATATGTGTCTATTCAAAAGTTTGCAATTGTCAATGCTCGCAAATACTTGCGCAAGTGAGTAAGTGCATATGTGCGCAAGTACTTGCGCAAGTCCGTAAGTGCACAAGTACTTGGGGGCAGGGTTGGGGTCGATTATAATTGTAATTAATTATAATTGAGCCATTTTTTATTGTAATTGAAGGCATAATCGTAAGTGAAGGAAATAAGTCAATTTTAATTGTAATTATAATTGTAAGTGATTTTTTTATAAATATTGGTGATTGGAATTATAATTGAAAACAAATCTGTAATGGTGTAATTATATTTCAATTATAGCTCAATTACACATTTATTTGTTCCGTCAATTTTTTGTCCTTAAATTGATAACAGTAATGGAGGCAGATATATGTATACAAATACCTTCTAGGGCAACTTCTGAGAAGTATGAGTTGTAGGTTTTGAGAATGTCAAGCTTTAACATTAACATGGCGCCATGATCAGACCTTAACAAGACTAATTAACACATACCATTTAAAGATACCGAAACGGTCAATGGTTTATTAGCAGGTCAAGTGTCACTATCAGTATGTCATTATAAATAAATAGGCCTATGTTATTCACCGTTGGTACACATGCTTTGTTATTAGATGGCTTTTCTAGTATATACATGTAGTTGTATACCACGTTCTAATTAACAATGATCGCTGTTGGCGAAATGTTGACTTAGTCTGATAAGCGCCGACGATGCTGGCCCTACGTTGTTGCAGCGTTCGACTGGCAATTAGTATGATCGATGTTATCCAGGAATTACAGGTGTCATAGCCTAATTAAACTTTGGCATTATAAGCAGGCAAGGGAGGTAGCTGTCAATCAAGGGGTATGTCTGATCGATGTCCAATCACAGTTAAACGGTCCCCCCTTCAAGTAACATAATTATATGCCCCCCTTTAGGCAGGCCACATGGGGCAAGTGCGCAAGCAATCGCGCAAGTAGTTTTGGAAGTACTTGCGCAAGAACATGCGCAAGTACTTGCCAAGTGCGTAATGCGCAAGTACACAAGTGCGCAAGTACATGCGCAAGTGCGCAAGTATGCAAGTGCGCAAGTACTTTTGCAAGAACTTGCGCAAGTGAGTAAGTACTTGCGCAAGTGCGCAAATAGCCTACTTGCTACATTACAAAATTAAAATAACAGTTGTAATTCTAGCAAACACGAAACGTCAATCCAATGTTGTTTTAATGTTAGGCCAGAGTCGCAGACAGTGATACAATATTCAGCCAACAGAGAGACAAATCAAATTACTGGGCCCTCTAAATGTGTATCCATTTCCCAACCAAATGTATATCTATATAAAAGTTAAAAAAGTTCAGGGGGACTTCTGTTTTATGAAATTTTAATGTCAGAAGTCCGAATTCTGAGTCTGAAATCTCAAATTCCAAAGCAAAATGGCTATCAAAAAAACCCATGAACAGAATTCCAATTTATCTGTCATAATAAAACAAACCCAACAAAATACAAAATGACCCACACAAAACTCATAAAACCTAGTTCCAACATTATTGTTCCTTGTTGGAACGAAAAAGGAATGAGTAACAGTTACTATATTCCTTATTGAACCGAATAAGGAGTAAGTCTGAACATTTACTTATTCCTTATTGGACCGAATAATGAATAAGTAACATAGCCTACATTTATATTCTTTATTGGAACGGATAAGGAATAATAAACTGGTTATGTACTCCTTATTTGAATTTGGATAAGTAGCATTAGAAACCAAACTGAACATAATAAAAGAAGCAAATTTAGGCTCACGCTCCACAAAATGTCGATATAATTTTTCTCTGCAGAAACAAATCACGAACCTGGAAAAATTGACGTGGACAAAGAGCTTTAAAAATATATTTATTTGTCCAGGTTTGAAGACGGAATAAGTGCATGTCACTCAAATAAAAAAAAACATATTATTTATTGTAGTATTGTAATGTATGGTTTTTTATACTTACCGATATTTTGGTATTGCGGCTGTAAAAACTGGTGCCATAACTGACGTGGCAGCAAACAATTCCTGAATGGAGTGTATGAGCAGTATAATTTTCTGAAATGTTCCCATTTCCCCTAAATGTTGAGTGAGTAGTTCATCGAAATGCATCTTGTGGAAAGGGTCGATCTGCGCAACAGATAAATAAAAATGAAATGAATCGGGCTTCAGGCCATTTTTGTGCACATACGGGCTAAATTGGGCCAGGAGAACCTCATGAGGATGGTGAGATGGTTGTGATGACACTGTCCTTCAGACACAGAATTCGAAATTAAAACATTGGAGTTCTGAGGGCGAGCACGTTACCTCTCGGTCACGGAGGCTCCTAACAATACTGAGTTTTACGAGTGGATGAGGAAGAAGAAGAAGAAGAAGATGAGGAAGAAGAAGAAGAAAAAGAAGAAGAAGAATTTTGGGCGAATTTCGAAAACTAATAAAAGCTGTACAAATATCTGTTATTAAAGTTTCTCTTGTTTCTGCTAATGACGAGCATTTCATGAGGAAATGCATCTCATCTTCGCCATCACCAGCTGTACAGTGTAAACAAAACCTTTCTCTTATAGGGAATTGTTGAGGTCTGTGGTATCAGCTTTTTCTTAATTGTAGACTGTGTGCGCTAATTATTAGTTTCGTTAATTCTTACCTGAATTTATAATTTTCAAATAATAACAGATACGTTTCAAGTTTTTTTTTTCTTAAATGTTTTGTATATTCTCAGTTTGCATGTGTTCGGTTCGAGATTCCGTTTCCATGTTGTGTCAAATGTATCTTTGACTGTATTGTAAAATATATGTGGTAGCTTGTTTATTTTCCTTTCATTTTCTCCATGTTTAATCGTGGTTTTGTATATACTTTTTATTTTGCTTAACCAGCAGCATTTGTTGTGTAATGCTAGGTCTACATTTTCTCTAAAGGTTTTGTAAAGTAGTGTATTTTTATCATCTATTGTTTGTAATCTAAACCAGTATTTCATTGCTGATTTTAAAATAGATAATATTATGGGCCTCCTACCAAGCTCCCCTCGAACAGCATCATTGCTTGCTTTTGCTTTGTACACCTAGGATTGATTTACATAATTTCAGCTGTATTTCTTCAAAGAAGTAATTATCAAAAGATGAAGATATGCTGGTAAGTTGTTCTGCGTGTTTGTTTATTTGTGAAATTAATGGGCCCCAAATGTCGGAGCAATATGTTAGTATCGGCCGAATTAGTCTTAATGATCAAATAGTCTTAATGCCAGATTTATCTTCAATTTACCGTCGAATATTGCGCTCGTGAAATTCCCATATTCATCAATAGTTATTCCTAGGTAAGTATATTAAAATTTTCTAAGTTAAAATCTGTTTTTGTCATATGTTTTTTGTTTTTTTTTGTGTTTATTTCCAATTTATATTTTTTACAATATTTCTCTAGTTTGTTTAACGACGTCCGTAGGCCTTTTTGTGTTTGAGAAAGTAAAATTGAATGGTCTGCATATAAAAGCGAATTTATCAGCATGTCTTGTAATAACGGTGGTTTACAATTTTTGTCAAATATTTCTAAGAGGTCATTTATATATATATATATATATATTGAACAAAGTGGGGCTCAGCTTTCACCCTTATTTTACACCAATATTTGTATGTATACGATTTTTTAAGCAACCTTGAATTTTAATTTTTATGTCTGGTGCTTTATACATGTTTTATTTATTATGTTATACATATAGCCTCTAATGTTATTTTGCAGTAATTTGTGTGCTAAGCCTGTGCGCCAAACGGTGGCAAAAGCCCGTCGGAAATCGACAAAACATGCAAAAAGTTTCCCCTTTTTTTGTTATTTTTTATGTATTTATCAATTAGTGTCTGTAAAGTGAACAGGTGATCAGATGTTCTGCTATACTTTTTGGAACCCCGCCATGTTATGCTTATTAGAAAACTTCCAAAAACTATATCGTTATGCAATACATCAGCAAAACATGCATAAGGTGTACTTCTGTACTTCTGTAACGCACACATACCTTTAGTTGTGGTTCGGACGTTCTATACAATACTTACTTTAACAACAACAGTGATTGCAGGCAACTAGGGCTTTACCACGCTTATTAGTTCTCACTTTGTACAATGGTTGTTGGCTGGTCGTATAATATTGTTACCGCTCAGGCAGATGCTGGTGAATGATCTAGTTAGACTGTCAACTGAACACATGTGTCCCACATAATTATAAATAATTCACGACTGACTGAAATATTTCGGTTCATCTCGGATCGTGTATCAGTTGAAAGCAAAGTGTATTGTTCATGTTGTTGTATCTCATGCATCTGGTTAAGGTTGGCACTGTGTCTGTCTATAATCTCTACAAATTGAGCAAACACAATTCATCACAAATGTTAAATCGGGCAGCGGGTTGTTATGGGGTATGTGACCTCAGAACGCAATCGTGGATAAATATTATACAGCAGAAGAGAAATAAGCTGAACAACTCCTATTCATCCGAAATGTTTCTCAATGTGATAATAACATATACATGTATGTCGGCTCATTAGTTAAATGACACTTGTAGTAAGTTTGACAGCAATTCGCCCGTGTGATGGTATGTTGTAATACACTATTTGACTCCTATGTTAAAAATAAACCCAGCTCTGTCGTTCGATATTATTCTCCAGACAGAAAGTTAACACTGGTTAACAATATACAAATTGACTGACTTTCTTGATATTACAAATTGATAGCCATCCTTTGTTTATTATACACGAACAAAAACGTATATTTCGACTAACCCGTTTTTTTTCTATTTGAAATATCGCCATAACAATGGATCTCTTTATGCTAATAATATAATATAATATATAATAATAAAAATAATAATAATAATAATAATAATAATAATAATAATAATAATAATAATAATAATAATAATAATAATAATAATAATAATAATAATAATAATAATAATAATAATAATAATAATAATAATAATAATAATAATAATAATAATAATAATAATAATAATAATAATAATAATAATAATAATAATAATAATAATAATAATAATAATAATAATAATAATAATAATAATAATAATAATAATAATAATAATAATAATAATAATAATAATAATAATAATAATAATAATAATAATAATAATAATAATAATAATAATAATAATAATAATAATAATAATAATAATAATAATAATAATAATAATAATAATATGTGTATTCAGGGTAGAATCATAAGTGAAAACACTATTTCACATAATTGCCCTGACATACTATGTAATATCCCTATGTCACTGAGAATTTGGTTGAACAGAGACTGAACAGCTGCTGAACAGACAAGCACTTTTGAAGTGTAGGTCAGGTTATGATGAGTACATGACATATGCGGCCGATTCTCACACGACTGCCTTGTCACCCTCAGGTCATTCCGATTGTCACATGACGACTTTAGAACGGCGGATGCTGGCGAGCCACAGAAGTGTAAATCAGGACCAGCCGTTTTTTCACAGCCAAAGTCCGCTGAGTATCCTCTAAGTCGCTGGCATCTATATCTGATTTCTCAGATGAGCCTCTGCTCAGTCGCGTGAGCCACGGGTGTCTATGTCATGACCACCCCTACGGCCATCAGTTGTCACAACCCGCATAATTTTGCTTATACCCCCATCCCACTGAGAAATTTTGTTGAACAGAGACTGACCTGCTGCTGACCTCAGTGACAAACAAGATAAAAAAACTAATTATTTGAAACCGTTGTCATAACTTAATGAAGATACAAATAAAATCATTTACATAGTCTTCCGAGGAGAAGATGTTACAAAGACCTGTCACATGTCACACAATACTCATTTCAGCCGTATCCGTGTATCTCCTTTTTCTGGACTAACGTTAGGCTTCTACTCTTGATGCAAGCAGACAAACATTATTAAGCAGTGTTAAGAAGACATGTAAGTTTAGTGGTGGATATCTGATAAATGATAATTTATAACAATATTCAAATTATGTGCTCCTCAAAGTAATTATGGACGGATGTCACATACCACATGCAGTTTTTTTGCCAGCCATATGTGGCTGGCAAAAAAACTGCATGTGGTATGTGAAGATCGCTTGTGGCAGGTAAGAAGACGAAATGTGACACAAAAGAAGACATCATGTGGCAGGTAAGAAGACCACATGTGGCAGGTAAGAGGACTACCTGTGGCAGGTACCGCTATAATGTGACAAAACCATATGTGGCAGATATTAAAGACGACCACTTGAGGCAGGTTAGAAAACCCCATGTGGCACAAAGGAAGATGTCATGTCGTGGGTATGAAGGCCAAATGTGTCAGCAAGAGGACTACATGTGGCAGGTCAGAAGACTTTGCTAACGCTATAAGGTGGTCACAATAACATATGTGGCAGATATGTGTATGTCCGCTGTCTGAGCGAATCAAACCAAGTGCCTCTCATTTGAGAAATTTTCATTCTAAGCGAAGTGTTGCAACAGCTGTTAAGTGTAAAATAGACATTTTGCTTTGTTTTGATAATTTTCAAATGTATGACATAGAACCATGATGTATATAATAATGTCTAGCATACCAAGCGAACGCTAATTATTTTTAACAGGTAACAAGTAATTGTAAAATCATAATAGGAGGTTTAAAAAAATGTGGATATTTTTCAGATTTTAACACGGTTTTGCCAGCTTCATTGTAAATACATTTGTTTTTACATATAATTGCGAAAAGGTGGTCTGTGCCACTCTGTGGATATATACGCTCTACATTATAGACATGTGTTTCCAGGTATTCGTGTACCAGTATGCTCAATCATCAATGCAAAAATGCAGACATTCGGATGGGCGTGTCGATATTACGACTGTATAATGTTTATATAGATCCATAGTCAGCCGCAAAGCATTAATGCTTAACCATGTGGTGTCCAGATGACACAAACAAATAATGAAAGTGAGCATTTCTCTATTCAGTATATTACGAGGGAGATTTATGACCTTATTTTATAAACAGAAATACATATTTTACTTCATAAAAATGAGAAACAATAATACTGACGGAGGGTTAGTTGCATTTTTTACCAAACAATTTTATGGTCAGTTATTCATATTTTTAAATCTTGATCGTCCTTTTGGTACTTCAGGGGTCCATACGCCCTCCTTTTAAAAAAAATATGCAATATAGAATAGGTGACATGATACGTACGTTGACTCAATAATAGTGTACTGCTGGTCCAATGTCTGCAATACTGGCGCAACATTACACCAGCATTGGTTAATCGTCTCGTAATTGCTGGCAAGTGACCACATTTACCCCTTCTATTTTGAGCCCACATTTTGTTTAGTTTTTCTTTTTCTAGTTTTTCTTTTTTCTGTTAGTTTCTGTTTGGTTTTTCTTTTTTTTAGCTTTTTACTTTTTCGTACTTTTTTCAAAGTTTTTCTTTTTGGTTACAGAAAATATATGAAGTACAGAGCTGGAGTTGGCATAATGCCGCATCTGGCACATTGGAACAGATCTCAGAAGTCATGGATCAAGCTGTGATCTTTTTGTTTTAATGGTAAATGAATTTACATTCCCAACAGACAGACAGACAGACAGACAGATATTTTATTGACAGAAGGAAAGTCAATCCAGACTTATTTGTCATAGAAATAAGAGAGATATGTACATCTATATACAACAATGTTAATTTGTTAAAATCATATCACAATATACATAGTAAGATATACATAACTAAAATCATGTTAACTGGCATTGCCATAAAAAACACTGGGTATTACGATAATACGAATAACTGCTACTTAGAACAAAATTGTATGGCATTGCCAAGATAACATAGGGTCTATCATTTTGTTTCTCGCACCGAAACCAGAGATAAAATAGTCACTATATATGACATGCTAATTATATATAGTAGCAAAAAAGACACTCTGGAAAGCGTAGAAACCTAAATTATCAATGATTATATACACGTGTATTATTATGCTACAGTTAACGTATTGTCGTTTGCCGTACATGATATACTACTTTAAAAATACACAAAATAAAAAATAGCAAAATAATTAGGATTACAGATATTTATGACGTGGTATAGACTTTTTAACTGATTAATACATGTCTATTACAGAATGTTGAAGCACTGGCTCATGATGTCTCGGTGGGTGTACGTTTCGCTTGAACTATAATACTTTAGAAGTAATATACAAGTTTGATCATGATTATTAGTTCTTGTCATCGTGTTTTGTACAATAAAATGATTTTCGATTTTTTCAGTCATTTTAATCCTTTAATCTCCAAATATACAATGATCCTGGTGCGGGTTTGATAGTTATGCCACTATATTCGAATGTTAATAATACATCGTGTATAAAAACATCGAATATTACATCACAGATCACGTTATTTTAAAAATCTATAGATCTATGTAAATGGGGTATGCAAACATATATGCATGCAAAGGATGGGTAGCGACTGTATGTCCCCAAGCATGAGTGAAGACAAGGAAATAGGGGGGGGGGGTACAGATACCACCAATATGTTAACATGTGACCTTACTGCTGGACAAATACTTTGCTTCCATTTTTTTAATCCACCATGAAGACTATAGCACATGCTTTTTGATGTATTTTGACCTGTTAAGATGATCTAATTTTTTCATCCGCTATTTGAATAGATTCATAAATTATTTGCTAACATCAAGTGCAATTTGAAGATTTCTAACACTTTCATGTAGATGGAGATGCAGAAAGCAGGAAGAAAATATTTTTAGGAAAGTTGTAAAAGTGTGGGCTGGTTTGTTAAATTGACAAATATTTATTATTTCTTGTTCACCATGTGCACTGACTGTATTTGTCACTTGGTAGATGGAGCTTAAATAAATATTATCATTTATATATAAAAAATATAAGTTTTGACGAGTGTGTAAAACTTCAACAAATTACTATCACCCAGTAGAAGGTAATGACAATTTAAAAATGCAAAATTACCAGAATTTGAACGACAACGCGTGACTGGAAATTATATTGTCTTCGACTCTTATAATTTACATGTACCGGTAGGCACATTGTGCAGACATGTGTTGAATACATTTAACGATTCGGCCCCTATTGTCTGTTGGCTTATGCAAAGAAAATCTTATTAAGAAAAAGGGCGGTGCCAGTTATTTTCGTGAACTCTTTCGGTCTCCATTTTGAATTTCAAAATGGCCGCCTTCAGGAAACTGATAATGTTGGTTTGCTAAATGTTGTTCAAGTTCTTGAAATCAATGCTTAAGTAGAAGGAGTTGTTCGGAAACGAACACGAAAGTAGCCCTCCGTTATCGCCAGTCGGCCATTTTAAATTTGATATAGATCAGCAAACTTTTTCAAGGTTTATTTTATATTACCGCTTTAGCTATTATGCAAGATTAATGAGAAAATGAGAGCAAACAATTAAAAATGACCGGCAGTCGACCATTTAAAATAATATTTCTACGAAATTTTTCATGGTGGTCTTGTGCGAGTCCTTACATTTTGTTCTATATGCATGGTGCAGCTACTTTCCTTTGTTTTTGTCTTACGTAAATATCACAGAATAATTCAACATGATATTCTGCTACCTAGCATCACTCACACGAAGCTATTTGATAATAAAATTATATCGTCAAAACAAATATATAACGGAACGTTTTGTCAAATACCGTGTAGAGTCAAAAATTATTCGAGATTAGGCATTGTCAATAATAATTAAAATAGCCGCGAAATAAAACGTAAAATCTCCTATCAGGAGAAATATTATAATTATAATGAAATATTTGAAACACTTGTTAATCGATCTAAAACTCTTTTAAGCGTTTCTCTGCAAGAGATAGTTATTTAGATGTCAAATAGCATACTTTGAGCTAAAATAAAGCATAACAATTCTAATTTTCGGCATTAAGTTGATAAAAACACATAGCTGGTGAAATGAAAACAATCATAATTATTAAAAACTCATAGTAGTAGCAGTAAAACATTATTTCGGTCATTCGGTCATTCATACAGAATTGCGAAAGACATAAAAAGAAAACAAGTATACTAAAAGCAAACATCACTATATGACTATATGACTATATCTAAAAAGCTAATGGAATGTGTAAAAACATGCAAATGATAAGATGATATGATAATTGGATGAACGATAAAGATGTACGGATGAAACAGTGAGATGAAATAGTGAGAAAAAAAAATATTTCTAAAAGTATAATTATGGAATATCCACAGTATATGCAACTAAAAGCG
The DNA here is from genome assembly GCA_964017125.1 of Flabesymbios commensalis. Taxonomy (NCBI): domain Eukaryota; kingdom Metazoa; phylum Annelida; class Polychaeta; order Terebellida; family Flabelligeridae; genus Flabesymbios; species Flabesymbios commensalis. The sequence continues at coordinate 23,615,842 of OZ024903.1, forward strand.
GTCATGAATGGTAAGATTTCTCCGTATAATTAAAATTTCATTGCAGGTTTTGGCACATCTATATGTAATATCATTGTTGGTGAAAATAAAATGAAGTTTTTCTGAATCATTCAGTGACATAGAAGTATTGTTAATATATACAGCATGCTTAAACAGTTGATCTCGGACACAATTGTACATTGAACAATAAAGAAGCACATGTATTTTATCTTCTACCACATCTGAGCAAAAATGACAAAAACGTTCATTTGCGGATATACCACAATTTCTTCCAATTTCTATATTAATCGGTGCAATACCGCATCGAAACTTTGCCACCGCACTGCGTAACCGTGGTGAAGATACTTTTCAGTGAAGTAATCAGACTTGAAAATACGTTAGGTTCTTAACTGGTCAGTTGTTTTTAGATGCACATGTGCCAGAAAGCGGTGTGCGCAATACCAGCCAGAGGGTATCCAAGAGTTTTCCATATTCAATTTATCTATTATATGGTATAGGCCCTATCGCAAGTGCAGATTGGTTAAGCAAAACATAAACAACAGTCGTTTGCGTAATCCTACCCCCTGATTTTAGACAGGTTTTGGGGTACCTCCCTATAAGGGGTCAAAATATAAAGTTCATCCCTATTTTTTTATGTTAACATTTAATTTTATGTTTTAACATATCAAGGTTTAAAAAAATTTGATGTGGGTGAGATGTGGGGGGGGGGGGGTGCACGGTGGGTGGATGCTAAGCGATGTAAGACCTTTTACAGTCTGCGTGTCATAAGCCTATCGTAACCTACGGATATGTTATAATTATACAACAGAACACTCCACTTTGTAGTTGATTTTGCAACTGACCTTAAATTAAAAAAAATGTTAAATTTTAAAACAAATAATTGACGTGGAATACACGTCTTGTGTCATGGTTATCGGAACGCAGAGGGTTAACGATCCGGTGTGTCTGAGTTTACGGCCCACCCTTGACATACCGGTGTCACACATAAATGTTGAACAAACATATTGTAAACAATACGGACAGTTAGACAATATTAGTATGCTTGTTCAAACACTTCATTAAACTCCTATCTACGATTCTTATTAGCATGATTAGTGAGTCACTCTTTAATTTAATAGGCCCCTACGCTCAAATTTATCATTCATAAAAATATCATCTCAAATGCTGCTCGCGTGCTGGCAGCAGACACGAGACGCTAAAACATTTCCAGGTGACTGTTCGAGCGGCACCAGCATTAAACCAGCATTGGTTTAATCTCTCAATGGGTGGATAATGAAATGCCATGGTCACACAAATGTGAAATAGAAATTATATGTTTTTATTAATGCTGTATAGCATAATTTTTATATTGTATATATCTACCCTGTTACCATGTCTGTTCGTAAGAATACCAAGTTACGATAAGGGATAAAGTCAGGGAAAACCTAATAAGTCTAGTAATCAGTCAGCCCGTTACTGTCACATAACCTCAGTAAAAAGTAACGGTGTGACACATATTCGTAACGGTGTGACATATAGTAGTAACGGTGTGGCATGTAATAGTAACGGTGCAACTCTCTGTGCATTGATATATCTTCCATCTGACTTAATTTATTTCGCAGAATCGGATGATGATTTGGGCATAAAATATTCACCCAAAATCAGCATATATTTTTCATTGACTGTATGAAGAGAAAAAAGGGCTATGTGAAAATACGGTATGTCAGCACCGTTTCTAAGTTGTTGTATGCAACTATCTATTTCAAGCAAACAACATGATAATAATTTTTTTTATTAACCCTTTGACTTCCAGGCCGGGGTGCAAGCCAGGATCCAGATATACTGGTGTAGGAGTTCTATTTTTCGTCATTTGAAGCTGGAATTGCTAACGCAATTCCCAGCTTCAAATGACGAAAAATACATAAATGTAGAATATATTTGACGAAAATTTGTGTCATTTTATGGTTACGTTCATTGACGAATGACGACGGAAATTTCCGTCATGTATGGTAGTGAAAAGGTTAAAAAAAGGGATTATAAACGTATCTGTTGGGTATTTCCCCTTATGTACATCTTAAGCTGCATAAATGTTCAAGAAGATAACATACTTTCGACCTTGCTTGCGGTGCTGACAAGTAGGCCTATACCCTATAACAATCACATACGGCCAAGCTAGTTGGTAAGCTCCAATTTATTTACTAGCGTAATTCCAAATTGATTGTTTTCCCATGAAGAATAAAAAAAATCACACTAAACAAATTTCCTTTTTCCTTTTTTAGAAGTCCCAAAATGTGGTCCAATTTCATGATAATAGGCCCCTATATATCTGTATTTTGTACATATAAAACGATGTTTTTTATAAAGATGACAAAATATATTATATTGTATAGCGATTTATGTATGTAGCATCTATATTTGTACAAATAGAATGATATTTCTAGCTATTTTAGTTATCATATTAGGCTTCCTTATAAATCATACCGTCCGAAATCACCGTCCGAAATTACCGATATTAGTACAGAAATAGCCATATAAAATATAACTATTCTTGGGTTTTTGAAGCATGACACCGTCCAAAATCACCGTCCGAAATCATCGTCCGAAATTACCATCCAAAAATAGCGATATTAGCACCAAAATAGTGATATAAAAGACTACTGAATTGGGCGTCCGAATTCACCGCAAACCGAAATCATCGTCCGATTTCACTGCGGCGTCCGAATTTACCGCACACCGTCCGAAATCACCGTTCGATTTCACCGCACACCATCCGAAATCTGCACTTGCGATAGGACCTATACCATATAATAGATAAATTGAATATGGAAAACTCTTAGATACCCTCTGGCTGGTATTGCGCACACCGCTTTCTGGCACATGTGCATTTAAACACAACTGACCAATCAAGATCTACCTCACCGCTTGTGTGTTATTTATGAAACTCTGACTGTTGGTTGGCAGACAGTGACGTAACAGGCGACAAAGACCCCTGGTGTTAAATATTTGCAAATGCCACGAAAAAGCCCAGTGGGTGACTGTGACACCCACTGATAAGCCCAGTTTAGAATTATGGTGTCAAATAGCATTAATCAGACCTTCATTAATATTGTCAAGTGAATCGTCCACCAATTTATGAAGAGCTGTTCCAGTGGAGTGACTCTTTCTAAAAGCTGCTTGGTCGTGACGTAAAAAGGAGTGATTTACAAAATACTGTAGCAATTGGTAGTTGACACATTTCTCAAATTTATATATAATATTTATTTCACTTATCGCAGCATTCAAAGCTGACTAAAACGCCGATTAAAAGCTGTTATCTGCTGCGTTATTATAATGTGTTTTGGTATAATAGTGAATACGGCACCGTGAAATAAATCACCGGCGTGCAAATGATTATCAGACAGTTTTAATGATCATGAAATCATTAATGGTTCGAGTGATAAATTGATCAACTACTAATAGTGTATTCAAATGACTCATGGTCGTTCTTTGTGGCCTAGCCGTGTAACAAACCCCGTGCTCAAGCCAAGGGAGAAGTCATTTGTTGTGAAGTGCAGAGCGGTCTGGGACTACATCGCTCGGTAATAGTTGTACAATGTGTGTTATTTAAGGATTTTTAAATAAGACCAGCTCGACTGTATTTTTTTACAATTGCTCTTGAATTTATATTGTTGGTAAAGGCTGGGAATATACCACCTAAACGTGGGTAGATTGTTGGCGTACCTGAATCCACCGCGGGTAGATCCTGGCATATATGCCCGGGGTAGATTACAGCGGCTCCTAGAATCTAACCCTCCCTCTCAGGATATACCCATCTTTTTTTGTAATTATTTGAGGTGTCTTCGTCTCCCAGAATCCACCCATCCCTCACAAACCATACCCCTCTTTCAACAACTATAATCATGCGACGCTCCCAAAATCTACCCTACCCGCTCAGAATATACCCCCTTTTAAACATCTATGTGCGACTCTTTTGAGTTACATGCAATTTGGTGAACCCACTGTCTAAAATCAACAGGCCGGAGCTATACATTTCTGGTTATGCATTTCTGCTAGGATGTGCCACAACTAATTGCAAAACTGCCAGAATCTACCCCTCCCACCCACAATAAACCCATTATTCCACACCTATATTAGTCACTTCCAAAATCTCCTTTTCCACTACAATATGCGACGCTCCCAGAATCACCCCTTCCTCCCACAAAATACATCCTTCTACAACTATATGCGACACTCACAGAATCTAGCCCTCTCTTCCAGAATATACCCGCCTTTTCCACAAATGTATGCAATACTCCCAGAGTGTACACCTCTCTCTCAAAATGTACATCTTTTTAAAACATCTATATGTGACCTTCCAGAATATATCCAAGATTAATATAATAACATAATCAGGAGAAATGAGCTAGATACAATTTCGTTTGAGATAAGATTTTTCCATATGCGTTATTTCACTTAGACGATCTCCATATGGATAATTAATATATTTTAATTATATCTAAAATCTTAATCCTAAAATCTCTAAAATTTGGTTCACAACAAAGTTCCGCATTTGATAGTGATATTCGTCAGATTCAATCACGATGTAGGAAATGCACCGGCAATAACAGCTTCACGGGTCTCATACAGTCCTGGGCTCGATACGAAACTCCGGCGAATTGCCAAATGACACCGTTTTCACAGGCCTCAAGAGCATTTTATTTGGCAGGCTCTGGTGTATCTTGACAGGCAATGAATTTAATTCTCGCATGGAGTGAGAATAACACCTGGGTATAGTCTGAGAGGGAGGGTAGATTCTGAGAGGGAAGAATATAGATGTTAAAAGAAGGTACATTCTGGGAGAAAGGTGTAAATTATGGGAGTGCGCAAATAGTTGTAAAGAAGCGGGTATATTCTGAGAGGCAGGGGAGTTCGCATATAGATGTTAAATAACGGAGTATATTCTGGGAGGGAGGGGTATATTCTGGGAGCGTCGTATATAGCTGTGGAAGAGGGGGTAGATTCTGAAAGGGAGTGGTAGTTTCTGGAAGTGTCAAATATAAAATATATAAATGACACACATAAACCTAATGAAATTGGCGATACTCAAGGAGTGCCTGGATACTATGTTCAGAAACTGAATTTCGAGTCCTGGCGGTCTGAGGCCGAGCACGCTACCTCTCGGTCACGGAGGCTCCCCACAATACTAACTTTCACACTACACACCTCTGAGGTCCCACTTCGCAGACAACAGTCATACTTTTGTGGCAAAACGGCAAGTTCACTCTCTTCACTGCAGTCAAGATAATACAAGCACAATTTTCAAATGGATGAAAATTATAGATAATTTTTATTATAATTTTTATCATTTCCCAAACCCTAGCACGTTATTAACGGAAAATAATGCAATGATAATTATTCAAACAGTAAATGTTCTATTTTAGGATGTTGACTGTGATCATTAGCAGAATAAGGGTTAATTACTTGCTGATAACGCGTGCCGCGATATAAGACCCTTTACAGTCTGCGTGTCATAAGGCTATCATAACCTACGGATATGTTATAATTATACAACAGAACACTCCACTTTGTAGTTGATTTTGCAACTGACCTTAAATTAAAAAAAATGTTAAATTTTAAAACAAATAATTGACGTGGAATACACGTCTTGTGTCATGGTTATCGGAACGCAGAGGGTTAACGATCCGGTGTGTCTGAGTTTACGGCCCACCATTGACACACCGGTGTCACACATAAATGTTGAACAAACATATTGTAAGCAATACGGACAGTTAGACAATATTAGTATGCTTGTTCAAACACTTCATTAAACTCCTATCTACAATTCTTATTAGCATGATTAGTGAGTCACTCTTTAATTCAATAGGCCCTTACGCTCAAATTTATCATTCATAAAAATACCATCTCAAATGCTGCTCGCGTGCTGGCAGCAGACACGAGACGTTAAAACATTTCCGGGTGACTGTTCGAGCTGGCCCAGCATTAAACCAGCATTGGTTTAATCTCTCAATGGGTGGATAATGAAATGCCATGGTCACACAAATGTGAAATATAATTTATATGTTTTTATTAACGCTGTATATCATAATTTTTATATTGTATATATCTAACCTGTTACCATGTCTGTTCGTAAGAATACCAAGTTACAATAAGGGATAAAGTCAGGGAAAACCTAATAAGTCTAGTAATCAGTCAGCCCGTTACTGTCACATAACCTCAGTAAAAAGTAACGGTGTGACACTTATTCGTAACGGTGTGACACATATTCGTAACGGTGTGACATATAGTAGTAACGGTGTGGCATGTAGTAGTAACGGTGCAACTCTCTGTGCATTGATATATCTTCCATCTGACTCAATTTATTTCGCAGAATCAGATGATGATTTGGGCATAAAATATTCACCCAAAATCAGCATATATTTTTCCTTGACTGTATGAAGAGTAAAAAGGGCTATGTGAAAATACGGTATGTCAGCACCGTTTCTAAGTTGTTGTATGCAACTATCTATTTCAAGCAAACAACATGACAATATTTAAAAAAAAAAATAATAATAATTATAAACGTATCTGTTGGGTATTTCCCCTTATGTACATCTTAAGCTGAATAAATGTTCAAGAAGATAACATACTTTCGACTATGATAGCGGTGCTGACAAGTAGGCCTATACCCTATAACAATCACATAAGGCCAACCTAGTTGGTAAGCTCCAATTTATTTACTAGCGTAATGCAAAATTGATTGTTTTCCCATGAAGAATAAAAAAAATCACACTAAACAAATTTCCTTTTTCCTTTTTTAGAAGTCCCAAAATGTGGTCCAATTTCATGCTAATAGGCCCCTATATATCTGTATTTTGTACATATAAAACGATGTTTTTATAAAGATGACAAAATATATTATATTGTATAGCGATTTATGTATGTAGCATCTATATTTGTACAAATAAAAATATATTTCTAGCTATTTTACTTATCATATTAGGCTTTCTTATAAATAATACCGTTCGAAATCACCGTCCAAAATTACCGATATTAGTATAGAAATAGCCATATAAAATATTACAATTCTAGGGTTTTTGAAGCATGACACCGTCCAAAATCACAGTCCGAAATCATCGTCCGAAATTACCATAAAAAAATAGCGATATTAGCACCAAAATAGTGATATAAAAGACTACTGAATTAAGCGTCCGAATTCACTGCAAACCGAAATCATCGTCCGATTTCACCGCGGCGTCCAAATTTACCGCACACCGTCCGAAATCACCGTCCGATTTCACCGCACACCGTCCGAAATCACCGTCCGAAATTACCGATTGGCGTCCGAAATCACCAGTCCGTAATAGTCGAGGTCCGAAATCACCGGACACCGGCTTAGCAACCACCCACCGTGCACCCCCCCCCCACATCTCACCCACACCAACTTTTTTTTAAACCTTGATATGTTAAAACATGAAATCAGATGTTAACGGAAAAATATAGGGATGAACTTTATATTTTGACCCCTTATAGAGAGGTACCCCAAAACCTGTCTAAAATGAGGGGGTAGGATTATGCAAACGTCTGTCGTTGATGTTTTGCTTAACCAATCTGCACTTGCGATAGGACCTATACCATATAATAGATAAATTGAATATGGGAAACTCTTGGATACCCTCTGGCTGGTATTGCGCACACCGCTTTCTGGCACATGTGCATTTAAACACAACTGACCAATCAAGATCTACCTCACCGCTTGTGTGATATTTATGAAACTCTGACTGTTGGTTGGCAGACGGTGACGTAACAGGCGACAGAGACCCCTGGTGTTGAATATTTGCAAATGCAACGAAAAAGCCCAGTGGGTGACTGTGACACCCACTGATAAGCCCAGTTTAGAATTATGGTGTCAAATAGCATTAATCAGTCCTTCATTATTATTGTCAAGTGAATCGTCCACCAATTTATAAAGAGCTGTTCCAGTGGAGTGACCCTTTCTAAAAGCTGCTTGGTCGTGACGTAAAAAGGAGTGATTTACAAAATACTGTAGCAATTGGTAGTTGACACATTTCTCAAATTTATATATAATATTTATTTCACTTATCGCAGCATTCAAAGCTGACTAAAACGCCGATTAAAAGCTGTTATCTGCTGCGTTATTATAATGTGTTTTAGTATAATAGTGAATACGGCACCGTGAAATAAATTACCGGCGTGCAAATGATTATCAGACAGTTTTAATGATCATGAAATCATCAATGGTTTGAGTGATAAATTGATCAACTACTAAGAGTGTATTCAGATGACTCATGGTCGTTCTTTGTGGCCTAGCCGTGTCACAAACCCCTTGCTTAAGCCAAGGGAGAAGTCATTTGTTGTGAACTGCAGAGCGGTCTGAGACTACATCGTTCGGTAATCGTTGTACAATGTGTGTTATTTAAGGATTTTTAAATAAGACCAGCTCGACTGTATCTTTTTACAATTGCTCTTGAATTTATTTTATTGGTAAAGGCTGGGAATATACCACCTAAACATGGGTAGTTTGTTGGCGTACCAGAATCCACCGCGGGGTAGATCCCGGCATATATGCCAGGATAGATTACAGCGGCTCCTAGAATCTAACCCTCCCTCTCAGGATATACCCATCTTTTTTGTAATTATTTGAAGTATTTTCGTCTCCCAGAATCCACCCATCCCTCACAGACCATACCCCTCTTTCAACAACTATAATTATGCGACGCTCCCAAAATCTACCCCACCCGCTCAGAATATACCCCCTTTTAAACATCTATGTGCGACTCTTCCAGAATCTACCGCTTCATCCCAGAATATACCCCCTTTTTCACAATTATATGCGACCTCCCATCATATACCCTTCTTTATCAGGATATACACCCCTCTTTTCCACTACTATATGCGACGCTCCTAGAATCTACCCCTCTTTCCCGAAATAAACACCTCCTTTTCTAAAACTAATGCAACCCTCCCAAAATCTACCCCTCTCTCCCAGAATATACCCCTCTCTCTCAGAATCACCGCGCGACGGGACGGGGGTCATAATGGTGTCGCCTCGGATATCTGTCCGTTCGTCCGGCCGTCCGTTTGCCTTCATTTCCGAAGAAGATCTCAGAAACCCATGGAGCATTTCTTTCAAATGGGACACACACATCCCTAGGGTCAAAAATGCATAACCAGAAATGTATAGCTCCCGCCTGTTGATTTCAGACAGTATGTTCACCAAATTGCATATAGCTCAAAATCTATTTCACCTATAAACTTGGTTCTGGTGTCATCAGAAAGAGCGATCATGTATCTTTAAATTGACATTGTTAGTACAATTTTGTATGGCCTGTCATGCTTGATGAAATTTGGTGTACAGCCTGTATGTCCTCTGAACCACATGGCAATGTTGTGCGAAAACATGCAGATGCCACGTGCTAATGTGTTGGTCACCATGCAAATGAGGCACATAAGCGCCCCATGTACACAGAAAGTGAACTAGGTCTACATGTATGGGCGGGACATATACATGTGAAATGGCAGTTTTACTGTAATATTTGATAGATATCACTATCCAGCAACTACCATGCAACATTATCTATATTATTAAAAGCCGCAATTAAAAGATATATGATCGCTCTTTCTGGTGACACCAAAACCAAGTTTATAGGTGAAATAGTTTTTGAGTTACATGCAACTTGGTGAACCCACTGTCTAAAATCAACAGGCCGGAGCTATACATTTCTGATTATGCATTTCTGCTAGGATGTGCCACAACTAATTGCAAAACTGCCAGAATCTACCCCTCCCACCCACAATATACCCCCTTTTCCACACCTATAATAGTCACTTCCAGAATCTATCCCTCCCCGTCACAATATACATCTCCTTTTCCACTACAATATGCGACGCTCCCAGAATCACCCCTTCCTCCCATAAAATACATCCTTTTTACAACTATATGCGACACTCACAGAATCTAGCCCTCTCTTCCAGAATATACCCGCCTTTTCCACAAATGTATGCGATACTCCCAGAGTGTACACCTCAAAATGTACATCCTTTTAAAACATCTGTATGTGACCTTCCAGAATATATCCAGGATTAATATAATAACATAATCAGGAGAAATGAGCTAGATACAATTTCGTTTCAGATAAGATTTTTCCATATGCGTTATTTCACTTAGACGATCTCCATATTGATAATTAATTCATTTTAATTATATCTAAAATCTTAATCATAAAATCTCTAAAATTTGGTTCACAACAAAGTCCCGTATTTGAGAGTGATATTCGTCAGATCCAATCACGATGTAGGAAATGCACCGGCAATACCAGCTTCACGGGTCTCATACAGTCCTGGGCTCGAGCAACTCCGGCGAATTGCCAAATGACACCGTTTTCACAGGCCTCAAGTGCATTTTATTTGGCAGGCTCTGATGTATCTTGACAGACAGTGAATTTAATTCTCGCATGGAGTGAGAATAACACTTGGGTATAGTCTGAGAGGGAGGGTGGATTCTGAGAGGGAAGAATATAGATGTTAAAAGAGGGTACATTCTGGGAGAAAGATGTACATTATGGGAGTGCGCAAATAGTTGTAAAGAAGCGGATATATTCTGAGAAGCAGGGGTAGTTCGCATATAGATGTTAAATAACGGAGTATATTCTGGGAGGGAGGGGTATATTCTGGGAGCGTCGTATATAGCTGTGGAAGAGGGGGTGGATTCTGAGAGGGAGTGGTAGTTTCTGGAAGTGTCGAATATAAAATATATAAATGACACACATAAACTTAATGAAATTGGCGATATTCAAGGAGTGCCTGGATACTATGTTCAGAAACTTTTGTGAAACTCTCGCCTCTGAGATGACTGACACTACGAGAGTAGTATAATTCGCACAGGTAACAATAAACGCAAGAAATACAAGCCTCGGCGTGACTATTGGTCTCCAGAACTGACTAGACTGTGGGAAGACTATAAGCAGGCAGAGGATGAATGGTTTCACTGCCGCCCGAACTCTAACACTAAGGTGCGTCTTCAACATATTTTTGTTCAAAAAGCGTAAACTGCAACAAGCTAAAAGACGGTACTGGATTAAACATTTGGCAACGCATTGGTAAAATAGATATATCCAATGAGATGAAACAGAAAATCTCGATGGGAAATACAGATGGTTATACTTATTAGAAAGACCTATATGAAGATAAGATAAGTATTTGTAACTTCAGTGACCACAGGGTTAAAAATATATTTCATATGTAATACTGAGACTTAAAGTGTTACTCAAATGCATAATCTTGTGTCAATTTTTCTACAGTTAATGACATAATTTTCAGCTGTATGGGTGACAACTGAGCATTTTAACTTTAAATGTTCTATATTTGACCGTTTTAGAGGTCAAAGGGTTATATTTGAGCTTGGCAAACATCATTTGTTAAATCAACATATTTAAATTGGGTAAAAACAGTTTTCAAAACATTTACACCAATGAACTTATTCCCCAATTTCGATCAGATTATTATCACTGAATATACATGTTATACGTAATATAAAACTTCCAAGACCTATATCGATATGCAATAATTGACATAACATGCATAAAGTGTACTTCTACAAGGCACACATACCTTCAGTTCTTGCAAGGACGTTCTATACAACCTGATATGAATTCAGTTCTGTCTATGATAAACGTATGCGACGTGTGCTACATGCAATAGGTAATTTAAGCCATTATCGAGGTAATAAAAAATGGGAATGTAATAGGGGATGTTCATTAGGGCCAAGAATGAAAGAGCAATAAATGAAATATTTATAATGTAGCTGTCTTTTTACCTTAAGAAGAAGGATAGCTATTATTTATGGAAATGCGCATATGAACTAAACTTTAGATTGTCATTATCTTAATTTTAAGGGGCTATGGTGGGAAAGCCAAGTCAAATAGATGAGATTTAAGTAATTTCTAGAATATTAAGATTGTTTTGGCATTACGTATTGGCACAGGCAGGCGTTCCATAAGGCTAGACCAGATATAGAGAAAGCTCTTGACCCAGTATTAGTCTTTATACGAGGAACAACAAATTTATTTGAATTTGTGGAGCGTAGATATTTTGCGCATTTCGGCCGAACAAGTAAGTCAGCCAGATGTGCAGGTTGATTGTCTTTAGGGTTCGGAAAGTTATTGCGCATATTTTAAAATGAATGCGAAACTCAAAAGGAAGCCAATATAATCGTTTGAGAATTGGAACGGAACGACTAAATCGTGGGGCCTTGGTTACCACTTGCTTACTAAGCAGTTTTGAACGCGTTGTAATCCTTTTCTGGCATATTGTGAAAAAGTGAGTTACGATAATCTTACTACTGACGAGTGCCACTGCAATTTGCTTGGCAAGATCTGAGGACAGACTTTTTTCGAATTCGACGAAGGTCACGGATCTGATATAAGCATGCCCTACATGTTTGGGATATGTGTTTTCGGAAATTCAGGCTACTGTTGAATGCTACACCAATATTTTTAGCTGATGTAGATTGACTTGTGTCTTGACCTAGAATTAAGCATGAAAAATTATTCAAGATTTTTTCTAGTTGTTGTTTGGTCCCAATAAGAAGAAATTCTGTCTTGCTAGGATTAAGCTTCAGCTTAGACCCTGTTGCAACTTCTAAGAGATTCCTTAGCGTTTGAAACTGATAGAGACATGTACATTTCAGTATCATCGGCATAAACATGGTTGCTTATGTCTAAACCAGGCCTGTAATTTCTCAGCTCGTTTTTAGGAAGAGATGTTTTTTTCAAGTAGTGGTTTTACATGTATAGACCTTCCTTGATTTTTTTTATGAAATGTACCAGTTTCCATTGAAATGTTAATTATGTCAGTGATGGGAGTTATTAAAGGTGATCTATCACCCCTTATATGGTATGAATAATTATGTCTTTATATGGGGTGATTGACTATCATGTGACCCTATCAGAGGGTCACAATCACCCCATATATGGGGTGATCGGCTCTTGTGTGACTCTCTCAGAGAGTCACTTGATAGCCAATCACCCCATATAAGGAAACACTTGTGCCCCATCTTGTGGCAACTTTGATTTATTTGTCACAAATTTATTCATACTATATAAGGGGTGATATGTCACCTTTAATATGTAAAAACAATTTTTCAACACGCTTGTGGGTATGGGGTCCAGATCACATGATTATGACGATGAGCTCAAAATAAGCTTTTTCATTTCATCTTCTGACACACGTTCAAAAACGTTCATTTTAACCTAATTTCTGTTTTTTTGCCGTTGTGGAATATTCGGCACTTCATCTGGAAATTTGGAACGGGTACTTTCAATTTTAACCACAAATACCTGGAGAAATTATCACAAAGTGATTTTACAGATGTGAATTCTGGCAGAACAGGAGGTGGAATTCTATGCAGAATGTTTTTATTGAGTTCCATAGGCAACAGGGACTGGCCGAATGTTGCCCAAGTGTAGTATATTAAATACCGTCTTTTCATTGGATGGGTGTCGATAACTACAGTTATGTGTAACGAGAACGATTTAGATGTGATCTGCGCCATGTTCGTTCGAGATTGTGGCGAAGGGTTTTAGCCTCCATTATTTCCGGAGTCATCCATGGAGTTGGTGGTTTTCCGGGCAGAGTCTTTGTACTTACAGGAGCGTGTGTGTCTAAAATAGAGCTAAGAACAGAATCACACTGTTGACATAGTGCCCAGAGATCTTTCTCTGGTTTCTTTATTAGATCCGAATTCAGAATATCTGAATGAATTTTGTTGAATTTTGATGGGCCAATATGATACCTATAGTTTGGTCGTCAGCAGCTTTTAGGCCACCTACAATATCTACTATCCCTATTGGTAATGTTGGGCCAATGTTGGTGAAGGTAACTAGGCTTATATAGTTGTTTATGAATACCATACTGGCCACCTACGGTCCTACATATTATAACACTAACGTTTATTTATTTACTTTAATTGTCGCCACATACTATATCTAAGTTTCCTATGAGTTATGCTGGGCCAATCTTGGGCCAATGTTGGTGAAGATAACTAAGCGTATTATTGTTTATAAATTATTTTGACCACCTACGATTCTACATATTAAAATACTGATGCTAATTCTTTATACTATTTAGAAAATTATGGGTTTTGTTTGGCAAATTTTGGGCCAATGTTGGTGAAGATAACTAGGCTTATTTTTGTTTATAGATTATTCTGACCACCTACGATTCTACATATTATAATACAGATGCTAATTTAATTATACTACTTAGAAAATTATGGGTTATGTTGGGCCGATGTTGGGCCTATGTTGGTGAAGATAACTAGGCTTATTATGATTTATAAATTATTTTGAGCACCTACGATTCTACATATTATGATACTGATGCTAATTATTTTATACTATTTGGAAAATTATGCTATAATCAGTATTGAAATCGTGACTTATCCGTTTAATCCAACTGAGTGTCCATGTTGTTCATTGAGTGTTCATTGTTGATTTCCAGATAGTCTCCTAATCCGTTTCAATCTTGCGTTCTGTTTTTCATCCGTTATTTATATTTTTGAATTCTGTATAAAATATACGTGATGTTTAACTAATTATTTTTTAATTTTGAAGTCCAATTATGGTAGAAATGTATGATTTTATCTCTTGTCTGAAATAATTTCTACAAATGGCGTCCAGTCCACTAGGTATCAAGGCTCTCATGTATTTATTACATGGTGAGTTTAAATGTACTTTCTCTATCTTTATAAATTGCTCACTGAGGCGTGATTATCAGATTAGGCCTATGCATGTTATCTGGTTACAGAGGAGTTTAGCCGCAACGTTTAATAGGGGTAGGGGGTCGGGGTCAAATAGAGTGTGAGGGAGAAAAACCACCGGTCACCTTCGCGTCATAGCTTCTGGGCTTGTTAAACCTCCGTCGCGGGATGTCGCGTGGGCGTATGAGTTTCTTGATGTATTTGTGTCGTGAGACTTTTGAAATGATGCCATATACCCCACCTGGTGATTTACCAGTAGGCCTACCAGGTGAGATTCTGATTTTAAACTCATTTATTATTTTCAATCCGTCGTATATTTTTGAGATTTACATTGAAATAAAGGATTAAAAAAAAGCGATGTGTGAAGAAACCCAGGCTATGTTAAAAATATGTGTTAGGGCCCACAATAAGTTAAAAAAATTGACATAGACAGGACTCAAACCCACAACCAAAGAAGTTTTACCCAAGAGCTTTAACCAGAGCAGACGGGAATACAGCCATCACTGTTATGGATACATGTTTTAGCTCACATGATAAAAAAGGCGGGAGTTCAGCTCTTCATTATTTATACCACATGTGATTATTCCATTAGCATATTTAGCTATAATTTGTGTACTTACTATCTCGGATCGGTATTAGAATAATAAGATAAGATGTATTGTTCATGACTAAATTGTCGATGTATATATTTATTATATATATTCAGAGCTGGAGACCAATTTGTCACGCTAAAAATTGTACGTTTTATTTCAGAAAATAGAACGTACCATTATGAGTAATCAAATTGAACGTTCTATGCTGCCTCTACTAGTGAGACAGTCCGACACCCATAGGGCAGGTCTTATGTTGGAATACATTTCCATCTTTCAGTTTCAGGTAGATTACAATGCAAGATAATTTAACAAAGCTCAGTTCAACCTTTCATTTGACACGTGTTTCCTGATTTATTTCGTTTCGTCTTAACACTTATTTATTGTTATGATTATAGACAGATTAAGAATGATACTAGGGTGGATTAATACTATGAGTTTATAGAGGGCGACATTTACTACAATCATGTTAAAGATATATTTTTTTTAAAAATAGGCCTACATATTTTTCAATGAAAATGATAAGGTATGCCTCTAGTCATTACTGGAACACATTACGTGTTTAATGTCATGGAAATGTGTAGAAATCAGAGAAATTTATTTATCACGATTCACGTGAATGATATGGGCCTATCTTCTATTTTGCAATTGCGACTTTCGTTTCTTCTTCCTTTGTTTCACCCTTCCTCAGTTTCTTAGTTCATTGTGTCCGTACTTAACTTGGACACAGTCATTTCCGTCAAAACTGTTGTTTTCCATACAGACAGAAAAACAAAGTGTACTCACTACAGCTACATTACTGTAGCGTCATGCTGAGGCAAAATGCCGTGATTCCTATTTTTTTGAAAAAAATACTACCAAACAACTTGGCCTACTCGTAATATCGACATCTTTCTGCCCTGAAAATATTATATTGTTATTTAACATAAAAAACTCCCGCAACTATTAACAATTTTTTATTAATTTAATTTAAAGAACTACTGAATATGGTGCGACAAAAAAGGCTAAAATCTAAGGTTTGTCCCAGACAGGAATCACCAATTAAAAATGGTTTGTACGAGGATCGTACCCAAAGATGATCATGAGTGACTTTACATATATTTGAATCCTCTGGGAGCTCGCCCTACCATACTCCTAGGACTAGTATTAAACGTCCAGGGATGGTGGGTCCCCAGATGATAATAGTAGTTGGCTAGTAGTTACTTGAGCAGTAAGTGACACGCAACACACTTAGGCACAGCGACGTTTTATGTATTTCTTCTAGCAGGTGCACCTCACATTAGACTCAATCTCTCTCCGACCAGATGTCTTCCTTAAGTAATTACACAAGTGGCTAAGTTATGTCGGTCAATGGGATATACACCAGCCCTCAAGGCTAATCCACTAAAACTTCTGCAGGATCCCAATGGTCATCAGCACCCACCGGTGTAATTATCAGGCCTCTAAGCATAGACTCACATATAGAGTTGTGATATTGATAAAAATGTAATTATTAATTGTAGGTTGCCCTCCTGCTAACTGTACAGCATTATGTTAACATTACTTGATGGCTATGATCATCTCTACTATCTCCATGCTATGATGTTTAGGTTATTATTATAGTTGAGTAGTAATCATTCCTGGTGTATGTAGTCCTTCATATTGCATGACATATAGGCCTACTAGCGTTTTTAGTGATTTAAATGTAGTTAATATATATGTGTAGTTCTACTAAATTGGATTGCATCATGCACAAGTGGGCTAACCCACAGTTTGACGATTTTGAGAAAAAATCGCACAGCAGCATGGAGTACAGGATAAAACGAATAAATACAAATTAACACAAAAAGGTAACAAAATCAGTGACCAAATGGTCTAACTCTGACTGTGAAAGTCGTATATTGATCAAGTTGATGCTATCAATGACATATATTTTCACAGTTTTTTTAATGTGGGTTAGCCCACTTGTGCATGATGCCATCCAATTAATATTGGGTGATGTACAGTAGTGAAATTTAATGAATCATACATAGAAGTGAAAGAATGCTGTACTATATGTATGCCCCTATAAGCTTCTTTAAAATAACGCATTAAAAATTATTCGATTTTCTTAGTTGTGTTTATAAAATCATCTCACATTCTGCATATTATCTACAATTTTGCCTTTATCACAACATATATGAGACGAAGTGTTAAATTTTAAGGAAAGGACCCTGGCACAATACATATACATGTACGTTTTAGCGACTGTTATGCGAATCAGCTAAATTGAAATCGCGATATCTTACAATAATTGTTTTTATTGAAGATGTAAAAAACATTCTGCAAATACAATGTACTAATTATGTAAGTCTATTTTGATTCAAGTAGAGCAAACACAGATACGCGCATAAAAACAATGTTTATTTGTTGATAACATGCTTTCCATATCCAGTGTTCTATCAGTGTCACATAACACGATTTTAATTTGGTATGCAATATTGCATCATTGTCAGTTTTGTCTCTTCCCAGGAGCTTCTTGTATACTATGTACATATTTTTACTGTTTAATTTGTTGTATATATTTTAAAACATATTTTTCTGCTCATTCTAATGTCAGACGAATAAGTCAACATAGACTTCCAGTTGTCATTAAATATCTATCTATCTATCTATCATAATGATTTCAATGTTTATTGCTATGATTTTAATATACAATTACATTCTAATATCCAATTATATTAGTATTTACATATTCATCGCCTGGATGCTGGACGGCGAAGTCGTTCATTCATTGCACATATGCATTTTGTTGTCCATGTGATCAGCAGCGTCATGCAAATACTAGACGAATAAGCGATTCCAATGATATATCAGGCTTGAAAATATTTTGAAAATTGGCAAAGTTATAATTGTAATAACTTTGTGAGTTTATTTATATCATTTTATAATTTATCATTATTTTCAGTATGGAATAATCTTTCTGGTAAAATTTAATGACTAAGATACAAAAAGCTATGTATTTCTATTGCGTTGATTATAACACCTAGCTGACACACGGACACCGCTGACGTCCCCTGCTAATTAGTGGTGTAATGAGCTTTGTAAGGCCAAGGGTGCACTAGGTGCTCACTGCATCGCATATAAATACATATATGCATTGAAAACCCCATTCAAACATGGTTTTAAATTAATAACAGAAGAAGTACTAAAGATACAGTAAAAACAGTTATATCACCGGTAAACATTTTTCAGCCACTATTATCTGATATGCGTCCTGACGCTGTGACTAGAATCTTGAATTTTTTATACATTTAAAACATTTTCATACAAGTTATTTTTCAGCTATCATTAAATGACAATATAGACAAATACTAGATGAATAAGCGATTCCAATGGTATATCAGGCTTGAAAATATCTTCAAAATTGGCCAAGTTATAATTGTACAAAGATTGATCAATTTTGACAATTTATTCAAATATCTTTTTATATAAGGGTAGGGGGGACTTTATGATTGGTGGATATTTTATAATATATCAAAAGTAAACGAAACTATATATCATTTTATTCAGTGGATCACACTGAACATGTAGATTCCCTTTTTATTTGTATAGGTATAGGTTTGGGGCACGCCTATATTGGCAGCTGGACTCTACAAGGTATACACAATTAAAACAGAAGCTGGCAAGGGTATTGAACAGCCCCTCCCACAGTTGATAGCGCATACTTGAGATAACGAGTTGCCACCTGACCCCATCACTGGGGTAACCCGCCTCAACGCGGAATAAGCTCCACGCCTCGGTCCACGCCACCTTGTCCACACCTAACGTGGGTTGAAGTGAACGGATTCACCTTATCTGCACTGTATCTGGTAGCATGTAAGACATGTAAGTTTGATGTTGTAAAATTATACAAAATTATATATTTTTCTTGTTATCTGCCTTTACTGTAGTAATATGATTTGGCTCAATAACCTGCAACAATTTGATACCTTTAGGGATGCTCCAGCTATTTTAGTGAAAATTATATTGATGATTTTGTTGTTTTTTGTTTACAATCGGCTAATTCATATTAATTCACGTTAACAAACTAAGTCATACTTATGAGAAAAAATCTAAATATCAATGGTCATTTTGCCTATTTTTGCTCAGAAAGGGTCCTGGTACATGTAAAACATTTTTAATGTTTGACAGCATTTAACCAGGGTTTCTTTCTACGTGGCATTAATGAATTTACACATCGTTTCGCTTTTGTTGTTATTTTTTTTGTATTTTACACCACAAAAAGCAAAAATTAATTAGTTAAAGTGTAATTGGCTAGTTCGTATTGACTGGCTTTCAAAAATAGGTCATAATTATGAGGAAAATACAAATACAAAGTGTCATATGGGCTTAATTTGACCAGTAGGGACCCTGGAACCGAATAGATATGTGTGACATATTTAACCGTTTTAAATTCCGTCCCCCCTGACTTGATTGCCGCTTTGTGAGGTGATGTTGCGGCGAGGTTTTCAGAGCCACGTTTCTGTGTTGGCTCTCGTGGTAGGCCCAGCAAGTGTAGTGTGTGACTCATTAATATGCACATTTTGACACCTTCATGAATGCTGTAGCTATTATGGATGAAAGTGCTCGTATAATCGGTTGTATCGTCTTTACTCACATTTAAAAAATAATACATATTTATAAAAAAAATCATGATATCAAGAGTCATATCAAATTTACCAGGAGAGACCCTGGCCCATGAAAAAAATGGGTGACAGCGTGTAACATTCCGTCCCCCCTGACTTGATTTATAAGCTCTTTGGGATTAAAGTCCTGACCAAAATGAATCCGAAATATTTCAAGCAATTTGTGTTATTATACGATCCATTTTTATATAAAATTGGTACGTTTATCATGTACATTTATCATGTTTTAAAGTTAAAATTATTGCTCTTTCTAAGAAGAAAATGTTCATACAAACAACTTACAAAAGAGAGGTCACAAATTAAAGTTGTACTCCAAATGCTACAAAAATTACCAAAATTAAAATATATATTGTAAGCAAATATCAAGTATTTTTCTTATATATATATATATATTAGTCGAGGGGATGATTTTTAAAACTAATCTAAATCCAGAGTTTGCTGCACCTCCTCAAAGAACATAGTTTTCTCACTTTATTTTCCTAATTTGGTATGTATGTAGCTGGTTTCAAAACTATATAGCCCACTAAACAAGTTTTAAAAAAATTGCATTTAAAAACAAGATTTCTCATATTTAGCAGAGAAAAATTTAAATTTAAATTAATGCCTCGGTAAACACCATTTTTACACTGCAATATTTTTTTTATATATAAGTAAGCTGGTAAATCCGTACCTGGTGAAATTTGAATAATGTTTTTTGTCAGCTACAAGTATACAGATGGCAATGTTTTAATTTTACCAGAGCGCTATGCCCAACTGCAGGGAATGGTCCTCAAAGGGTCTTCCAAACTAAATATTAATAAATACTATTAGGGGTCTTGTCAAGTTGAAAAAATTAAACAAATCCGAGAAAAACTTGGATTGGCCAGACCCCACCCACCCACATCCCTATCAAATTATATATATTTTTTTTGGAAACATGTACAACAATAAAAAACACACAAGAACACTACATTTCCAGAAAAAAATGCGAGTTGGGGCTTGACCCACCCACCCACTTCCGAGTTTTTCAGGGATTTTTAAAAAAAATTAAACTTGACAAAACCCCTTAGCATAATTTTAAATAATAAAAAAAGTATCTGTGTTGACGTCAATTTCTTTATACGAAAGTATACCTTCGTTTTGTTGAAAATTCTAGACTTTAATACTATTAACAAAACAGAGACTAAATAAATCATTAAGAAGTATACCTTTCTCTACATAATACTAATGTTAAAGAACATAATTAGGCATACAAATTCCTCCTTCTTCCAATGAGAGTTCGATCACCTGATTACCGTCATTCGTTATCCCTTAACCTACGTGACATAATACCATATTTGTATTGCATTTATAAATCGCTTATCCTTGCAATTGACACTTTCTAAATCGATAAAAAGAACAAAACAAATATTTGAGTAATAAATAAGTAATTCGTGTGGATGTGTATTATGTAGCAACATCATCCAGTAATACTTCTTCTTCTTTTTTCATATCTTCGGGGACTGTGACATCAGATTCAGCCGTCCTACAATACACGATAATCAGATAATATTTTATAGTCTTTATGTTTTGATCGATCATGTAATCGACTATGCAATCGTGGCTTTATTATTTTAGTCTACAGAATAAACACAATGATTGTTATCATGGGTTATCACTGCTATTTAAAATTGCATATTGTGACATTTTAGAACAGGTCCATGTACTGGCCATTTTTAAGAAACATATACCTGGGAAATTGGAAAATTTATTTGAATATCTATGTTATGGGTCTAATGGCTATTATATTTTTTCAATTATTCAGTGTGGGGATCAACTTTAGACGTCAAAATCTGACCTCTATAAATCTGACGTCTAATGTCGATCCCCGCACCGAAAGAGTAAAACTAATTATAATTTTTTAACTGTCGTAGACCTACAACATTGTTATTCAAATGACGCGGAAAGAGGTAACTAAGATATTAATAATTTCAAATTGAAAATAACCCTTTGTTATTTTACTTAAATAACCCTTTGTTATTTTACTTTATATAAAAATATTTCATCGTTTTAAGGGATAAGCCAATCAGACTGTGGGGAAAACTTCCTCGATTAGCATAATTATCAAATCAATAATTTCTAACGTTATCGCGTTTCCAGGATAACGTGGAGTGATTTAACTAATTGTGTTTCACCAATGTTGATGTAATAGCTACAAACCCATGTAATGTTTTATAAGGATTTTAAGTGGGCAAAATTACACACAGGGATAGTTTCTGTGAAAACGTTTTGGGGGACAATTTGTTGTCTCTCATCAATTGGCTGATAGACAACAAGCTGTCTCTCCACCTAGGTAAAACAGAATCTATTCTATTTTGAACCAAACATATCCTGTCAAAGCATTCAAAATAAGCTATTTATTGTGGAAATAATGTAATTACATCAAAGACTGTCATTAGATATCTCGTGGTAGATATAGAGCAAACACTTAGCGGCACAGCTATTGTTGAAAATATTTTGAAAAAGGGAAATTCGCGACTGAAATTTTTGTACAGACAGGCAAAATATTTGAACACCAGATCTAGAAAATTGTTAACATCAGCCCTAATTCTTTGCATTTCGACTATGCATGTTAGATCTGGTATAGCGGGCTCCAAAAAACTATGAAACATAAACTCCATATCTTACAAAACAAAACAATACCGTTTTACTCTTGATTTATCCCCCCGGACACATCTAGACATCACACATTTCCTAAAGATGCAGTGGCTCCCAGTGGATGTCAGAGTAGAACAATAAAATCTCAACATCATGCACAGGGTTATCCATGGCGGAGCTCCATGTTATCTTACTGAGAGTTTTGGTATGGTTAGTCAGGTGCATAATGTTGAGACAAGACATAGAACGTTGTCTGTCTCCCTGCCATCCACTGGGAGAAACGAATCTAAGGCTTTTAAATTAAATGGTATTAATTAATGGAGTAAACTGCCTTTGAAAAAAGAGAAACTAAACTCATTGGCATATTCTAAACAAGCTGTGAGACTTTACCTAATAGATAGACTAGTTAGCGAATACAGCTCAGACTTTCTATATTACTAGTTTGTCTGAGCTGTATTTAAATTTTTATTAATTATATATATATATTAAAGCTTAGTCTAGTCATTTATGTGATAATGTTATGACTAAAAGTGTATGTTGTGATTATGGAAAAATGTTTTTTATTTATAATTTATTTTATAGAAACTTTTTACAAGTATTTTCAATTAAATTTTCTGTAAACCTTTCCAGTCGCCATCTGGTCTACTTTTCGGGGACCACTATGGTAATAAGGGTCACCAGACCCTTTATAGTGTCTTTCTTCCCTGGTGACCAGTATGGTGGCCCTGATTGTTTTAGATCATGCTTACATGCACTGTTTACTGAAATCAATCAAAAATCAAATCAAATCAAATCAACAAAATATAAAATTGATAACAAAATTGCTAAAATCAAGCAGGTATTCGATCTACTTTTCTACTTTATCTACAAAAAGTTTGCCCTTGTAATTATACAACGCTTTATGTTTTTCTATGTATTGATCACAGATTTTTTCTGTATAGTCATAAGGTTTATAACATGAAATTATAAAGTAAATAATGTAAAATAATATTTCATAATAATGTAAATATTTCCATCCCCTGCCACCAAAAAACTTTTTGAAAATGATTATTCTGAAAGTTTATCACCTGAAAATTTTTCTGTTTTTCTTTATAAATATTTCACCTTCGGCTATAGTCTGCTGCAGTGGTTGGCCAGTTGTTTCGGGTAGAAGCAGAACTAGCAGTCCAGCAGCAACAGAAACTGATCCATAAGCAATGGGAGGTATCACTGGAGAAATACCAGCCTAGAAATAAAATGTTGTACATGTTATTCTTTAACCATACGACCGGCATTTTAATAAATTGGAATTTTCACTCACTTGATTTCCCTGACGCGATCCACAATTTCAAGATATTGAAAATTATTCAGATTTGACAAAATGAAGTTCAACTGTTTTCAATTTGTTTGTTGATTGATGTCACGTTTTATCCTCATCATGTTTAAAAGCTGATATGATATAATAACAAAAGTATCCACGTCCGATTCTGACGTATGCATTATGGCGTTTTTAAATTAAAAACATATCAGCGCTGTAAAGGTTAAGCTGAACGCGAATGCAAAAATGCAGGCGAGGACAGCACGCGAACAGATGCGAAGTTGGACGTTCATTTTCCTGCATTTTCCACTTCTCGCCTTCGCGTTGGTGTGCTTTGTTAATGATAAAATTGTGTATTTGGTCACTTTTGCATTCCCGTTGGCATGTTTTAGTACATGTTACTCTGTTTTTATCTGCATATACATGATTTCGCCTCTGAGCTCGGTACACCGAGGATATAGACGCGTTAGAAATTTTTCATTTCATTTCATTTGGTCCAAGCATATGTGACATGTCTCTAGAGGTGTAATTGTCCGGTGTTACATAATGAATTATTTATGTTATATCGGTAGTTAAACTAACATAACTGTAAATAAAGACCACGTGCTTGTGTTGATATTTTTGTGTTTCCATTGTTGATGAGTTATTCTAATTGTTTATGCACAGAGCACTGTGTGTGTTGTCCCTAAACTAGACACAGATAACACGTGCGTCGCAAACTGCCGACAACTCACCACACAGGTGTCTGCTGCACCCCCCCCCCCCTCTATGAAAAGCTGGGTGTTCTGTAAGACTAAAACGAGGCTGTCGCCACGAATTGCCAGACGAGATGGCAGTGCATGGATGAACATCACACTTTGCTGTAGGGAGTGTAACTATTTCTAACATGGTGATAATCTTTCTAACACGGAGTTCTCTTTCGAAAGAGTCGTCAACAAGCACGTATGACAACCATTTCGATCGGCATGAAAATGGATCATCCAAGTCTTCGATATTCACATTTAGCTTTAGATACACATCAAATCAATTTCAACTCGTAGAGGTGTTTTCCAGATGGTACAGCAGTTATTTATAGAGCAAAAAAAACACTTTCAAGATAGGTAATTTATATGTGAAAACTGAATTACTGGTCGTCATATGCGCTTGTTGACGACGAGTTAAAATGCAAGAGACCATGTTAGAAATAGTATCACGCATGCCACCATGTTAGAAAGATTATCCACATGGCAAGTCCACAGAGGGTGGGAATCATGCAAAAAAGATCGTCTCCTTATTTTTTTGTCCCCATAATCATGATAATTACAAATCTATACCACTCATTTTTGTCAAAAACTATTTTTAGTGAAATAGTCAACTTGCAAAATGGCATTTTGTGAATCAAGCATGTGTCGCGGTATAGACGATGTTTTATTGTTGATTTTGGTTCTAAGGGATGTCCTGAGCAGGGTAAAAACAAAATGGGCGTCATATATTTCAAGGTCAAATATGATTTCTCAACAAGTGAAGCATTGAACATCATTTTCATGTGATTTTGATTGAGCAATCAATTTTTGGTATTATTTTTATAACTCAATGTTATCTTCAAGGTCAAAAAGTCAATTTAAGGTCAAATAAACAAAAATACCATTTTCAATAAATAAAGCTAGGAACATGTGTAATATCTCTTTTTAAAAGGATTTTGTCCGAAAAAAATATTTATGCTATTATTTTCGTGATTCGGGGTCATCTTCAAGGTCGAAAGGTTATTTCCAAGGTAGAAAACAAAATGGCCGCCAGATATATCAAGGGCAAATATGATTGTTCAACAAATGAAGCTAGGAACAAGTGTAATACCTTATTGTTATGTAATTATGACCGGGCTATCCATTTCGTATATTATTTTTATGACTCAAGGTATTCAAGGTCAACGCGTCAATATCAAGGTCAACTAAGGAAAATTAATATTTTTAACAAATAAAGCTAGGAACAATTTCAAGGTTAAGTAGAAGTAAGAGAAATTATCCTTTTTAACAAAAAAGCTAGGAACCTTTGTCATCGAAAGTCAATTCAGAGATCAGAAATTCGATTTCTAACAAACATAAATAGCAAAAAGTGTAGTAAGTCTTTTTAGTGTAATTTTGACAAATAATCCATTTCTGCTATTATTTTGATGATCACCTCAAATCACCAAAATCATATCAGAAAGATATTTTCCTAGCTTTATTTGTTTTGCTTACCTGACCCTGAAATCGATACACTGACCTGAAGGTCATTTTCAAGGTCAGTGTATCAAGACGAAGAAAATGTGGTAAATGGTGACAGAAAGGCGTTAAATGGCGATGGGAAACCGGTAAAGGGCAAGGAGGAGGCGTTAAATTGCACAGAAAAG
The DNA here is from genome assembly GCA_964017125.1 of Flabesymbios commensalis. Lineage (NCBI taxonomy): Eukaryota > Metazoa > Annelida > Polychaeta > Terebellida > Flabelligeridae > Flabesymbios > Flabesymbios commensalis. Next base: position 23,642,093 of record OZ024903.1, read on the forward strand.
GCGTTAACAAGCGATAGGAAAAGTATGAAGCGTTAACAGGCGATGAGAAAAATATGAATTTCGACCCAAAAGCATTGAAAGGCAATGAGAGGTGTCAAATGTGCCACAGTGACGTTAAATGGCAATGAAGAAGTGTCAAAAAGCTACAGGGAGGCGTTAAAGATTAATGAAAAGGCGTTAAGACACGTTGGAGAGTGAAAGAGCAATGGAGAGGCGTTCAGGGCGAAAAACAGGCATTAAAGGGCGACCGAAAGGCCTTCAATTGCAACAAAGAGGTGTTAACCCTTTTCACTACAGATGTCGCCTTTTGACGACATCATTAATCACTTTTTTAGTTTAAAAATTAATTAATTCAGCGCTCAGGCAATTTATGACGTTATAATTTTGCGGTGAAAGGGTCAAACTAAAATAACGTTCAGAGCCAAAAAGACGCGCAAAAGGGTGACGGAAAGGCTTTCAATAGCAAAAAAAGAGGTGTTGACCTGAAAATCTACAAAGACACATTCTTGTCACCCTTTAGCACATCTCCATCGCTCTGTAACGCCTCTTGTCACCCATTAACGTCTCCTCATTGCCCTTTAATATGCCTCCTCATTGCCCTTTACTGCCTTTTCATTGTCTTTTAACGCCTTTTCATTGTCTTTTAACGCCTCTTCGTCGGCTGTTATAGCTTTTCCTTCACACTTTAACACCTCTTCGTTAATTGTGCATCAATGCCTTCGAGCCAATCTCTTCACCTTGAGCATGTTTAATCATTTTAACCCAACATAATTAGATTATCTAGTTAAAATTAAACCCAACGCAAGGTATTATACATACTCCAATTTCCAGCATATATGTTAAAAATTATATTTGACCTTGAGGATGAAAAGTAATCCAGAAAAGACATTTTCACCTCAAATCTCACGAAAAAAAAAGTTTTTACACATGTTCATGGTGTATTTGTTAAAAATCATGTTCTCCTTTACTTGACCTTGAAATTGAGATTTTGCCCTTGAAGATGACCTTTTATCAGCAAAATAGTTCCAGGAATAGATTATTAAATAAAATAATCACACCAAGAAGACATTTTACACTTTTTCCTATTTTGTTTCTTAAAGATCATATTTTTCATCTTTGACCTTGGGAATGACCTTTCGACCTTTATGATGAGCTTGAATCAAGCAACTAATACCATAAATGGATTTTTCAGACAAAATCTCATTAACATGATTAAAAAGAGGTATTACACAATGTTCCTATTTTTATTCGTTAAAAATTGTATTCTTGCTCATTTTACCTTGAAATTGACATTTGACCTTAAGGATGACCTTGAGTCATAAAAATAATACAAGACATGGATTTCCCAGTCAAAATCACATGCAAATAAGGTATTACACTTGTTCCTGGCTTTATTTGTTGAAAAATCATATTTGACCTTAAAATATCTGGCGGCCAATTTGTTTTGACCTTGAAAATGACCTTCCGACCTGGAAGATCACCTCGGATCACTAAAATAATACCATACATCGAATTTTCAGACAAAAACCCATGAAAAAGAGGTATTACACCTGTTCCCAGCTTTAATTGTTAAAAATCGTATTTTTGCTTATTTGACCTTGAAATTGACGTTTTGACCATGAAGATGACCTTGAGTCTTAAAAATAATGCAAGAAATGGATTGCCCAGTCAAAATCACATTAAAATGAGGTATTACACTTGTTCTTGGCTTCATTTGTTGAAAAATCATATTTGACCTTGAAATATCTGGCGGCCATTTTGTTTTTTACCTTTAAAAATTCCACCCAAGGGTGCTAAAGTGGCACCCGGCTGATTTCTGCTGGGGACATTCTGTAGTATTAAAATCAATCATAAAACGTCGTCCATACCTCAAAACACGCTTTTGTCAAAATCTACTGGACTAGAACATTTTATATTTAAAAATACCCAATGAACACGAGACCACGACCGAAAGTTGGATCAATGCTGGGCTATCATTGTTTTGTCGAGGTGGCCATCTCGACCAATCCGAAGCCTACGATATATCGTAACTGGTACACGAATACGGGCCCAGTATTCTCTGCGTTGTTGACACCCAACGGCACGTGTATGTGGTAACGTTCGGCCGAATACATTACTTTTTCAGATTTATGAGGCGTACTTCACAAGAACAGTGCAGCTCAAATAAGTAGGGGGGCTTAACTAAATAATCGGTCACTTCGTTGCAAAATTCTGAAATTTTTGTCACAAGCTGACATGACCTGGCTATTTCAGAATCTGCCGACAGGCTAGCGATTTTTTTCCTGTAGCGGTCATATTGGGCAATTTCAAAATGGCCGCCACTGTGATGCATTACACATGCTAACGTTTTAACTAATCATAACAGAATCACATGTTATACCTCCTTTCCAGGGTATTTGAGGTCGGGGATTACGATTATGACATCAATTTCCATCAACATTTGAAATGTCAAGGTCAAATAACAACATCAAGGTCAAAATCGAATTTGCCTATTAGGGGCCTACTGTTTTTCTCATTGGTTGATGTTTAAAAAGCTGAGTAAATTCGTATATTTCAGAATTTTATAATCTGCCGACAGACAAGCAATTTTTTTCCTTTAGCGGTCACATTGGGCAATTTCAAAATGGCAGCCACTGTAATGGATTACTCATGCTAACTTTTTAACTAATCATCAGAGAACCACATGTAATACCTCTTTTCTGGGGTATTTGAGGTCGAGGATGACGATTATGATGTCATTTTCGATCAAAAATTGAAATGTCAAAGTCAAATCACAAATCCAAGGTCAAAATCGTTTAAAATTTGCGTAGGTCGATGTTTAAAAAACTGAATAAATCCGTAGTTATTAAATAATTTTATAACTTTGATAATGTTATGGGCCAGAGATCTTAAGTAGCGTGTGTTATTGGTCAGGTGATGATATACAATACAAATAAATATGGCTCTCCCTCTAAGTCCACTGTCCAAATGAGCCACAGTAGAGAGCCTGAAACTTGCCAACCACTGTAGGCTTACATAGGTATTGAATTACACAATAATACTCAAACACCAGTCCTAATTGACACATTCACCTCCTTGGTATGATAGACCCCCGTCATTGTACCGCCTCCTGTCAATCTCAGCCGCATGGATTGGTTTATGCCAAAGATGGTAATGTGGTAAGGCCTTCATATTATAAGACCCCTGGTCTGAAATAAGAGGAACAGTTTGGATAAAGCACGTTTGTCAACTCCTAACTAAAGAGGAGATTGATAACAACATTATGACAACCTGGTCAGGTTATTATTATCGGATGAAAGAATAAAGCTCCATCAAACCTCAAGAAGAAATTGACATTTTACCTTTCTTTCCTGACAAATCTATGCAATTTCCTTCAATCTTTGGTGACGTCAAGTACGTAATTTTGATAGGCGAACTTCATATTAAAGATATATTTTATCTGTGGCTTTGGATGGAAAGTGGGAGATGTCTGAGGCTCGGCTGTTCCCCTCTGGCAGAGATGGATGACCACCATATTAAGCGCAGTCGGTATTATCATCAAGTGTTATAGGTGGCCCTTTATCTCCTTCAGCAAGGCTCATACCTTTAGTCACAGGGTAATACAGACTCATTTGAAGAATGGTTTGACAAGCAGTCGAGGGAGGGACGTATGTGTAAGTACTGTTCACTTATTATCGAGGTGGAAATTCTCATTTGTCGTTTGTGCATTCTCATTTGTCGTTTGTTCACTCTCTGAGATATGGTAATTTTGCGCTCAATGCCTTGGATGAATTGTGTCGCTGGGTTTTAGCGTTTGACAACACCATTTTTTCCAGATGGTTAGCGAGCCATGTAAATGATTAAGTGATGTTGTTTTCTGTACATTCTGATATTTTCGTTGTTCAACGGTCTATTTATAAATTATATCAATTATATTTGATTGATCAGTCTCATAAACACAGCAATCGGTAGTTTCAAGCTGGTGGTGGTTGCTTATCAGATACTAATTCTATTGCATTGTACGTGCTAGCTGCACCTGATTTTCTGACATTCATTAATGAATTTGAAAGTGTACAAAACCATCGTAACTCATCAGATGTACACCACAAAGAATCTCTATAAGTTCTAGAACGACACTTTTTCATTGACGTCGCAAGGTTCATGAGAGTACTAATAGATCATGCAAGTCAATTCTTGGATGCTGTCCATGTAGTAATTGGCACTGGTGATGTAATGGGAGCATGAAGTTACAGTCAAAGAGATTGGATGTGATCTGCATGAATAGTGTGTGCATGAAATAATCTACCAAGCACAATTCCAAGAATATAGGAATAATCATGCAAAATGCTACACTTCTTATGTTTATGTCTCTCCAGTCCCAAAATAATGGAAATATGTCAGATTTTATCACCATTCCTTGCTGAGCGTGGTATGCTCATGCTCAGTTTATGTTCTCGATGTGGCTGCTTTAATTCACATCTTACGTTCAGTTCGTGCAACAGTAATGATCGCATACACATGCATCTAGTGCCCTATCTGAAAAGCCAAATCACCCCTCTCTGCGAATGATGAGATAAATAAGATCACACTGCCCCCCAGACACAGGATTCGAAATTCGAGCCCTGACGGTCTGAGGCCGAGCACGCTACCTCTCAGTCATGGAGGCTCTTACGAATGATCTTTACGAGTGAGCGGGAAGATAGATTTGTTTCTTTGCGATCTCCCGACTTTTCGAGCAGTCCGCTTTATATTCTGTGTGCTTATACATGTTATATGTATAGTAAGAGTTGTACTGTTGTATCTGGGAAAGAAGCAGGACAGCAGCTTTTCACATAGAGCTCAAGCTCCCTTGAGAACGTAGGCCTACCTTACACATTCAGCTTGTTTGAGCACGTCAAAAAATCATTCCTACATGCTTCCTATAATTATATGGAAGCAGGCAAATTTTATGCCATCAGGTGGTACCAGACTTCTCCAATTGGGGGTATGAATGTGATGGGAACAGGTGGTTGTCATTCAGGACAAAAATAGCTGATGCTAGTAAGTCGGGTTTACGGTGCACCTCCATAATTATGCAAGTGTGAGGGAGGTTGTGTGAATAACAAAACTGCTGACCAGTAACTAAACACATGATCGCACTGAAAACATCTCCACTTTTATTTGTACTAGTCATGACATATTATTAGTTTTTCATTTGTTTTTATTATTTCGTATTAATTCCATGACGTACGATTGACACAGTTCAATTTTCATAAGGTACTACATATTATCTATTCTTTTTGTTATTTCATTGTCTTTGTCAATTGTCATTGGAAAAAACGTGAATTTAGTAGCTTTTTTATTATGTCATGCTTTGTACTTTGTGATACTTTATATGGTTATTTGGAAAGGCCTAATAATAGTGACAGTAATATTAGTAATTGCTGGCATTGAAGGCATGTGTATATTCTTGTTGCACTGGTTTGCAATTCATATGCAGAGTTACATAATTAATTTTAAATGTGCAAAAGTATTCAGATAAATGGTTGTGGAGTCAATTAAAAATCATCCATTCTTACTGTTTCAGTATTACGTATTAATATAACGATGCGACATGTTTCCCAAACTTTTTGAATTTCTTTTACTGCGTTAACGTGTTTATCACCCTTGAAGACCATTTGTAAAATTATTCTTATGGCGAAATAGACTAATAATTAATATTCAGAACTAAAACAAGATATATGTTAAATAAAAAAAAAATCGTGAGATTTTGGAGCGCTTTAAAATTTGCGGAAAATACATTTTAAGCTTTTACACTTATATCGTCATATGACCTCGATTTGGTCATTTTAGATTGAAAATGACATCATAATTGTGATAATGGTCCCAAATATCTCAGAATAGAGGTATTACAAGTTATTCTGTGATTTTTAGTTAAAAAGTAATCTTGCGCAAGGTTTTTAATGGCGGCCATTTTGAATCGTCCAATATGGCCGCTAGGGGGCACATTTCACTTGTCTGTCGGCAGATTCTGAAATATCTAGGTCATGTCAGCATGTGACAAAAAATTCAGACTTTTGCAATGAAGTGAGCGATTCGACCATTTTTTGAGGTTAAGCTCCCTTACTAAATGTAGTATTTCTTTAATCTTGGTTGCACTATTTGATGAGATAATAGCACTGCATTTTGTTTTTGAATAATCCTGAGTACACATTTTTCGCGTTTAATTTTGAAGACGGCTAGACGTGGGTGACAAATTGGAGAAATTTGTCATAATGTTGAAAGCGTTTCACAACAAATGGTTCTAAGCCCGTAGGTATAAAAAATTACCATGGTTTTCAGGAATGGAAAATGGTGATTGTTTAAATCATTAACGCATAATAAGCTAATGATCAACTGTATGATACTATTTAAAACTAGAAAAAGGAGTTTCTTAACTCCGAGGCCCGGCATTAGTCTGTTTGAGTGCTATGGACAAAAAGTCAGTGTATTGGTCTTCCACATGGGCCAGAATCCTAAATGTGCAGGAAAAATAATTAAGGAAAGAACCAAGGAGACAAGTTCAAATATATCTTCGACGTGTATTCTTTCCACCACCATCGCCGGTGCTGGCCAACATTCATTTAATACTTCCCTACGATGTGCCTGGTACAGAGGATGTAGGCCTACACACCAAATTCCGGTTTAATGTTGGGCCAACGTTGCAGCCCATTGCTGGTTCAATGCCTGTCAATCGTCTACGACGCCGGCCCAACACTAATATATCACCGGGTCCGTTGTATACTAACACGTGACATTCAACTAATGTTGTTTCAATGTTGACCCACAGTCTTCGATGCTGACCTGTCATTGAAACAGCATTGGGTGATTATACCGTGTTTTCTGACTACTGCAAAATGCTGGTGACGATTTAACATCCCGGCGCCAGAAACACCAGATAATTCGATACATTGGCCCAATGCTGATGTAATGCTGGGCCACCGTCTGCGACACTGGACCAACATTATTCCAACCAAAACCCTTTAAGTTCTCAACCATAAATAAAATCGTGAATATTTTTTTTCTGAACACTTGTTGAAGACAAAAGTACTTAACCTAAGGCCCTGAAGCATTGCACATGTTCATAAGGACTGGTGTATAGAAATGTGAACCGTTTCCCACTCACTATACCCCTCTTTCCCCCAAACAGGACACACACTCAGGCAAAATAAACTTAATATGATACCGGCGTAGCCTTATCTGATCTGACACCAGTATATAGACAGATGGGAAGGCCACTTTAGCTGCTAGTTAACTTATATTCTCCACCAACCAAGATTAAAACAGTCACGGCACTTATCATCAAGAGGTTATGATCTATCACACAACACTATGTAATGCTGGTCTAATTACTAAACGTTAGCACGTTATAATACTTGTAATGTCTATATATTCCATGTTACCATAATTATCCTGGTGGAATAATTAGATATTTATTGTACCATATAGCTACTATTTCATAATAAACAATATGAGATGTAATTAAAAAAAGATTACGAATAATGGGTATTCTTGTGAAGTAACGGACACCTTTATATGTCATTATCATGAGTATGGTATAATATATGTGTAAGTCTAATATACATTTCATGATCAAAATGTATTTGTGGCGATTTGAATATACATATATGAATAGCTTGCGGATGAGACAAATTGAAATTCTGATGTTATGTGTTAACCCTCAGAGATCTGAGCAATAAAATGTACATTTTCAGTATCTTTAAGTTGTGTCTCGCTATCGCGATCCACAACTTCAAGTCATTGAAAATTACTTTTTATTTAAGTACCAGAGAAACTCATTCTTTTCAAAATTGTACAATTTGTTACAGAAATGCTAATAAAACACTTAGGCTAATTCAATGGATATCAGTTCTGTGGGTGGTTACCCATTTAACCGCCGGTGTCGCATATATTCGGGTTTTCATTTTTTATTAACACATTAAGTACCACCTTTTAAACATGGTAAAGATAAAATATGACATCGATCAACAATATTTGAAAACGATTGACCTCCATTTTGTCAAATCAGAATAAATTTCATTCACTTGTGAATCGCGTCAGCGAGACTCAATTTCAAGTGGGTGAAAATTCAGTTTGAATAATTTGGCGGCTAAAGGGTTAATGGCCTCATGATTCACAGTGCTGTATCCTCCTCCTCTTATTATGATATTGCTGGACACATCATAATAGACACATATCCCGCTGTCGCGATTGAAATGTTTCTTTTGCATAAAACGTAGGGATCCCTATCGTGTTTTTTTCCACTAAATTCCCTTTGGAGACATCATTTTACTACCGGCAAATAATTAACTTAAACGTTATATGAATTATTATACGTACAGTACTGCGTTTGCCTATCGGAACAGTTAGACAATTTAATCCCAAAAGAGGCTTATAAATCAAGTCCGGGGGGGGGGGGGCGGAATGTTTAAAGCTGTCACCCATTTCTATATTATTTCAGGGTCCCTCCTGGTCAATTTAGTCTATCAGACGACGCTTGATATTTTGATTTCTTTCATAACTATAACCTATTTTGTGAAAGCCGGTCAATACGAATTGGCCGATTATATGAAAAAAACACGAAATTGTAAAATTGACTTTATAATTTATAGAACCTTCAAAATGTGCAGATTAATAAACCACATGATATGAGTCCGCATGACACTTGATATCTTGATTGCTCGCTTAAATATGACTGATTTTGTAAAAATTTATGTGAGTAAATACGATAGAGCCGATTATACGAAAAGAACAAAATCGGTAATAATATTTCATCCAGAATAGTTAAACCCTTCATAAAGGTTTCAAAATGTCCACAATAATGAGTCATTTCATATTATTACAATTTAATTATTAATTTATTGCCTTTTGGTGTTGTATATAGAGGACAAACAAATAACAGTAAAATACAATCATATGTAATTGTCTGAATGGTTACTCAGAAAGAATCCTTAAAACCCGTCCTTAAGGCCCAGTCACACATACCATCACGCACGTCCAGCGCACAAAAAAATGAAGAATTTTGGGCAGTGCGTTGTGATTTGCTGGGCATGCGTCAGAATTTGTTGAAGATTTGACGAGAACGCCGGATGAACGTTATTCATTTTTTGTGTGCGTCTACCTCTGCACACATTTTTTGCATGTTCAAAACTAAGAGCGTTTTTTCACGTGTGATTGTAGACGCTAGAAGAATGTCAGACCAGCGACAGTCTAACGTCTGGATTGTGAAAAACGTTGATTTATCGTGTTGTGTTGCACGGATTGCTTCAAACGTAGCTTTCTTAACCATCAAGTTGAATGAGGATAATTTAAATTTTGACGACTTTCATTTACTCTAAACGCTTCGAATTGTATCTCTGTTAGTGCCTTTTGGTCAGTTTGCTAGTCATGTTACTGTTAGCAGTGCACGCTGAGCTGTAATAACAAGTTTAAGCCTACACGCTCATCTTCACCGAAACTAACATGGGGAAATACTATCCCGGCTTTTTAAAAACACGCTAATTAGAGGGAAATTGCCACATTTTTCTAAACAGATGTACTTTAGAATATTGATGCAAAATAAATTTAAATGTTTAGCAATGAACAAAAGTTTATATACTAAAATACATTATACAGATTTATGGTAGCTTAGTGAACACAGTTTTGATACCTACCTCAGAAATGGGCAATGATGTAATTCATAGGCTTATTTCTTACTTTTATTTAACTTTATACGGTTCATATTGTGATAGAATATGTTACATTAAGTTTATTCTAAGTCACTGAGATAGTATGTGTCTGTTTAATAGTTTGTTTACTAGCTTGGTAGATAATAAACCTTTATACCGTTGTAAAATCATGGTGTTTTTGATTACCCAGCGTGGGAACGCTCCTCGTTAGTGAGACGTTGTAACGACCTTGTGTTGTGCACCTGACGTGTGTCGGGACAGTTAGTGTCGGTCGTTACGACGTCTGACGTCGACAATTAACGTCACACGCTAGACGTAATGTGGTGCACTAGGCCCCAGAGCTCCAAGGGTTAAGCTGCAGAAATACCATAGTCACAGCTCGAACTGCTTGCTTCCAGCGTACATTCAGCACAAGACAGGCGCGTTGCCCGCGACTGCCCGGCGACCTCGACGAGCAACAGTGTGATACAAAGCAAACGTTTTTGGCGTTGATATAACGTTGTTCTAGCGCGCCCTACGTGTTTCTGGCGGTCTTCTGGCGTGTGCATTTATGCGTTCATATGCGGTCAATATTTTAAACACACCCAACTTCCTTTGGCGATTACAGGGCGCACAAAAATATGCGTAGACCTAGTGCAGCGCCCTCCACGAACTAGTAACAAGTGCTGACGCACGACCGACGCACGACAGACGCTCTGGCAAAAAATAAGTAATTTTCAGTGCGTGGGTCGTGCGTCGACTATGCTTGAGTAAGCCTTCAGAAAAAAACTCAAAAATGCCGGCACTGAGCGCGAATATAGCAAACAATAACGTATATGGGGCGTACTAAATGCTTTCTGACTGATTCGTGCCTCGCGCTGGCGATGCGCGGTGTATTCGTTAACTTTGTCGCCGTGCTAACGCTCTACGCGGTGGCGAAACGCTGTATATTCGCTGATTTATACACCTGATTTATTTATAACACGTTGTATATTCGTCTTAAACTCGCTGGCTCTTCTCATATCCTGACAAAATGCATGGACGCACAACGACGCACTGCTCTATTTTTTTCACTCAAGGCGTGGGCTGCGCGTCGTGTATGTGTGACTGGGGTATAAAAGAGATGTGTTACAATCATGCTGAGATGTGTTACAATCATTGATTGAACTGAACAATACGATAAAAAACACTGTAAATTCTAAATTGACACATCATACTAATAAACTTTATGTAATAATTTCTTACTTTTTGTGTTGTAAAAGGCAAACAAAATACAAAAAAATACACATTGCTGACAGTTCAATAGAGATACATGAAAATTATGCAAGAAAAAAAACCTTGGGCAGTCAGTAGCAGTAAAAATCCCGTGAGGGCGAATGGAGGAAAATCCATCGCCCTGATGTTCATGATGTTAGTGCCAGAATTAATACCATGCTTCCATTGATGGTAGGTGACCAGTGATATTAAACAGTGTTTCGGGCAGTGAGTGCTACATGACTCTGTTATGTATCCTGTCAACGTTTATTCATTCACCCAAACAGTTACACTTCAAACACACTGTACTTGTAGGCCTACCAGGAGAGCACACACAGAAAAGTGACACTGAAAACCGCGCCGCAGCACCAACTCACAAAGAAGCGCATCAGTCTTCAAAACTTATCTTTGAAACAAGTCGTGGGATCTCATTGACCCTCAGAGGACATAAAACAATAGCTGGTTCTCACATGTCCACAGTTCAATTCATAAAAGACACCTACAAGTCTATTCAATTATATGTTGATGGTCTCCACACAGCTAATAATTTTATAAAATCATGGGGCAAAATTGTATGACTGATTTCTGCAAGACATTTGGGTTAAGAGCTCTATATGTGGGTCAAATACAACTGATATTAACATGATGACTAAATTGTACAATCGGATAGTCAGTGCATAATCATGGGCAGAGCAGCACTGACTTACCAAGAAGCATGAAATTGGAAACAAGCTTCCAAACAGGTAGTAGGGCCTCAATATTTTGATGGTGACTGTACACTTGCGGCACTGAACATTTGGTAAATGCACCAGAAAATGTAAAATCTATGAACTACAGGTGAAAACTGACTTGACATAGCACATGCAGTTAGTCTCAATATTACTCTCCATGCTGCGATATGTTGCTGTGGTTTGCCTAATATGAGCATACCAGATTTACACCCTGGTGTACTGTTTATGCTGCTGACATAGACCAGCTAGAAATATCTAGCAGCAGTTCAGAATTGGGTTTGGAACATGTAAAAAAAGTTGGAAAAGACCTGATTGACATAACACAGTCAGTTATGTCAGTCAGTACAGGAGATTCATCTTTGACTTGGAAACTGAGGACACATACAACTCCTTTTTCCAGCAATCAGAGTGCACTTACAGGACAGTTTGTGCAATTCCCAATTCATGTGTAATGATTAGTGAACTTCATACTTAGTATCAACAAATACCACAATCTGTGCTCCAGCAGTACTATATATCACAAGTTTGACTGAGGTCTATGCCATGCTAAGGATCAAACACAAGAATGAGGTCGGACAAATATGTGACTTGCTGTTTGAAATCTAGTGCAGTTATGTTTTTTAACTAACAAAATGTATTTCAAATTCATGAACGATCTAAAAGCTGTGTCTACGTGATACTGGTGAGAAAGCGCACCCAGTCAGCCTGATATATTTAACCAATGTTGGTTCAGTGTTGGACTGACACAATCCTGTTTGGAGGAGCACAATATCAGTCACGTGTGTGGCTTCAAGCAGATATCACTTGTCCCAGACAGGAAAATGGTATGAACGCGGATCCTGAGACTGGCAAACTGTACCCAAAGTTGTGACTTCACAGATATTTGAATCCGTGGATAGCTCGCCCCACCATATTCCTAGGACTAGCATCAAACGTCCATGATGGTGGGTGACTGGATGATAATAGTAGTTACTTGAGCAGTAAGTGACACACAACTCTATTAGGCACAGTGACGTTTCATTCATTCATTCATTCATTCATTCTTTCATTCATTCATTCATTCATTCATTCATTCATTCCAGGTGCACCTTACACTAGACACTACTTAATGTATATCTGTTTTTAAATGCATTTCGCTAAGTTGTCAATATCTTAACACGGGTGTTAAAATATTGAGAAGGGAGGTTTACAAAATAAATTGGGTGGTTTACAGTAGTGAAATTTAATGAAACATACAGAGGCGAAACAATGGTAATGTATGCCATATGTAAGCCTTTATAAGCTTCTTTAAACAACACATTAACAAAATATTTGATATTTTAAGTTCAACATAATCTCACTGAGTGATAATAATAATAATACATATTATGTATGTCTCTGCCTTTATCAGAACACATATGAGACGAAGTGTTAAATTTTAAAGAAATGACCCTGGCGCAATACATGAATATTTGATAGCATGTAAGACATGAAAGTTTGATGTTCTAAAATTACACATACTTAGATGTTTTTATCGTTATCTTAAAGCCGTTGTTATAAAACTATGATGTGGTTCACTAATCTGCATATTTTGATATCTTTATGAATGATCTTGCTATTTTTAGTGAAAATTATATTGATGGATTTTTTTATGTACAATCGGCTAAATCGTTTTAATTCATGTTAACAAACCAGCTCATAAGTATCAGAAAAATCTAGATGTCACGGGTCATTTTGCCTATTTTTACACAGAAAGGGTCCTAGCAAAACATTTAAAATGTTTGATAGTATGTAGCCATGTTAGTCAGGTTCCAGGGTTTCTTTCTAAGTGATATTCATGAAATTACACCTTTTTTCTGTTATTTTTGTTATTTGTTGGTCTAATTTACACTACAAAAAGAAAAAAAATATATTAAATAAAGTGTAATAATCTGATGTGGCTCATTAATCTACACATTTTGATACTTTTATTAAGGCTCTATCAATTCTAGATTCAATATTATTCACAATTTCACGTTTTTTTCATATATTTGTCTTCTTAGTGGCCGGCTTAGGTCATAATTATGAGGAAAATCAAAATATCAAGTGTCATACAGGCTTAAATGGACCAGTAGGGACACTGGAACCGAATAGAAATGGGTGACAGCTTGTAACATTCTGTCCAACCCTGACTTGATTTGTTTTGCATTATATTCCTAGTCTAAGGGCCGTATGCCCGAAGCTAGTTTAGCTATCACGAAGTTTAGGCTTAACGCAGTGTTAAGTGAAACATTGTTTAAAAAAAAATAACCCGTATGTCCAAAGCCGGGTTAGCATCTTGTTAATAAACCATAAGGTTAAATCCTAAACCAGTGTTGTAACGCTGTGAAGCATACAATTTGTGTACACTTGCAGTGATTCCCTCCTCAGAGCCGACAACGGGCACGTCCGACAAACACGATACGTTACACCAATGCTGCTTTATTGTTTCTGCCAGCGTCGAAGACGACGGCCCAGCATTAATTCATCGTCGGCACAAGGTGTCGTGTTTGTCGGGTTGTCGTGTTTGTGAAGATCAGCAAAGACAATTTAACCTTGTTAACATAGAAATGTTTCTTCTCGTTCACAGTGATAAACCGCAATACCCACCTTACATGTCCCAAGCATGAGCAGTTAACATGGTTAAGATGAATGAGAATTACTTCACTTGATAAAATTAGCCAATGGTCCATATCAAAGTTAAATCAGAGCTTAATTAATTAGATGCACTGTCATATTTTTCATTAATAATAATAATAGAAATTAAATGCCGCACAATAAAATCTGGGAGATTAATGATGAATTAATATTTACTTTTGATGACGCACAGTAACATCTGAGATAATAAATGATGTTTGACCCTTTCAACCCTTTCAGCGCGGGGAACGTCTGTAGATATATATGTAAAATATAATTGGCATAGAACCATAAAATAGGTACTCAAATGAAGCAGGACGAGTTAGCAAAGACATTTATGATGATTTCAAATTGAAAAAAACCTTTGGTCTCCATACAAAAATATTTCAGCGTTGTTAGGGTTAATAATATATGTCATTGCAACAGATAATGAACTACCCTGATGACATCGCAAGGCTCTGACAAACTGACCGCCATGTTTTAGCAGGCTTGGCTCTACTGTGATCACCAGAGCGCGCTAGCTGACTAGGGCCAACACCGTTACCGTCTTATCGGTAGGCGGAGTCACTGTCTTTTTTACACTGGCGGCTGTGGAAAAATGGTCGTCAGTGCGGCCGAGTGAGTAGCTTGGCTTAGCCGGGTAGCAACCCACAACAAGAGCATTCGTAAAAATGACACATAATTGTTTATTTTGAAACCGAGCATTTGCGACATCCGGAAGCTAGCTTAGCTGTAGAAAACCTTACCAGCATCCCCACGTAGCTGGCCACTATGGCTGAGAATCTGGCGCTCATTGCCGATATGGTCACACCCTGGCTACGTATGTCAGTGGGGTACGCCTCACAGGAATACGTCCACACCAGTGAAAATGTAATGGTGATGAAAAACTTCCCCAGCATCGAGAGGGTTATAACCAGCCAGTTCATGTCTGAAGTTAAAAAGGCATAGAGTATTACTTGAAATGATGTGTGATAAAGCAAATATTGTCAAAATGTGGGCCACTGTATACATAAATTAATTATTCTTTGTACAAAACAATAAAAATTAATACATTAATTATTAAATATATATTTCATCCTATATATAACAACTGAATTCAGTGCCAGGCCAGTGATCTGTGTTGGTGTAATCATATAAACTGCTTACCGTGTGGAACAGGAATTGTAAGCAGCAAAGCGACTCCTCCGGCAATGAGACATCCAGAGAAGGGAATGATGCGTCCAAAATATTTACACACAATTGGGAGGATTAAATACGCTGGAATCTCTATCGCTCCAGATATGGCAAAATTAATGTATGGGTTTCCTCCCAGTGCAGAAGAGTTCAAAGAAAGCCCATAATAGACAAAGCTCTCTGCAAACCTGAAAAAATTGCATGAAGTGCAGTCTAAAATAACAGATTACAAATCATTTTTTTAAAAACGAATTTATTATCACAAAATGTATATTTGTTAATTATATGTGCTGCAAATTCGTTACCATCACACAATGGACATCGAGAATATTTTCAAATTGGAACGATAGAACTTATGTTTACAATGGGTAATACAACTTATCACTATTGTGCATATAAACATGATTATAGGGAACAATACAAATGATAGTTCATATCATCATTGTGTCACCAATCGCATTGTACAAGTCAAGATCGGTTTCATATTTGGCAGATACCTTTGGACAACTGAGAAAATTGTATTCAAATATACCTTACGTTTTAAATTTTATTCGCGTATACCTCACGTTTGTTAAACTGCAGTAACATACCAGTTAAAGCATAAGTTGATGGTCATTTTTCTTATTTCTGGCGTCCGAAACAAATCGATTGGAGTATATGATATTATTTTCTGAAACCAACATCAATTTTAATGATGTAGGCCTACAGATTGTACGTTTTCTAAACAGATGTAAAATATATAATAATTTCTAATTATGTGCATAATGCATAATACTATTAAAACTATAATTTATTGTCTTACCGTGCGATCATTAATTTCAATACCTCTGTCAATCATTATATCTTCTGGGAACGAAACCTTGTTTATTCTTGCCATTCTTTTTATAACTATTTTCGCCTCTTTGTATTTGCTTCTTGACATTAGCCAACGCGGAGATTCAGGAACAAAACTATATCAGTGAATGGAAGCATATTTAAATTTGAAACAACTGCAAATTTTAAGTGCAAAAATAACCGTTCAGAAAACTTTTTCCTCCTTATTTAAATAATAATTTTAAATATCATATATAATGCCAACAGAGCAAAAACGAGACAGGAGCAGCAATTCATCCGCGGATCCCGATGTTATTCGTTTTTTCATTTTTTATTTGCACATTAAAGACACAACGTGACATAAAATCGACAAGAATTCAAAATCGTTGACTACCATTTTGTCAAATCTGAATCACTCTTTGAAGTTGTGTATCTCGTCAGCAAGACACAACTTCAAAGGTGTGGTCAACTGTCAAAATTTGCAGGACAAGGGTCCCCTAGAATGCAATAGTGCCCGTGGGTAGGCCAAGGCCCTATTCCATAATAATACTAAATATGCGTTTCATACCCAAAGCCTCATTAAGAGCAAGTTCTCAAATCACAGCAAGTTCATACATACTTGAGCGACATCTATGAGTTAATAATTCCAAGCCCTTAGCCCTTGCCCATACTTGGTCACTGGCTTGCAAACAACCTGACTGTATTACTGTGGGGATGTGGAAACGGCCTGACCCCAAGCTTGTATTGACACCGAGTAAACACAAAACATTTGATGCAATGATAGACCAACGTCAAAGACGTTGGACCGACGTTGTATAAATGGTAAACAAATGTCTCTAACATTGTACATTTATCCAATGTTTGTTCAATGTTGGGCCAGCGTCGAAGACGTTGGCCTAACATTAAACCAGCATTGGATCAGTATCTCGTTTAAGTAGTATCTTGTAATCAGTTCAGTGGCTATATTAATGCTGTCAATCTGTACTCAATAGGCTACTGTTGGCCTACACTTGACCGTTCCAGGCATGCGCATTTTGCAGTTGTATGATTCTTCAAGTTAGTGAAAATTCCAATTAAATAATTTGGTGGTTAACTCTTACAGCGTAGGGATCGACTTTATCAAGATCTGACGTCTACGGACTAACGTCGATCCTCGCACTATAAAAGTAAAACATATTTCTAATAGCCGTAGACCCAAAACAGAGGTATTCAGAAAGGGATGGCTAAGACATTTTTGATGATTTCAAATTGAAAAACATCTTTGGCCTCCAAGGTTATCATTAAAAAATTCAGCGCTTTAAGGGTTAAAGGATTAATGTACACTGCTACTTTTAAATTATGCTACAATTCAACGACAATGACCCCACATCATCACACCATTGGGTAAATGTATGTTGCTTGCTTTGAAGAAAGCAAGCTATTAATGTATGGTCTTCTGATGCCAGATTGTATCAAAGTTGCGTTGTCCAAAAATACAAGTACACACACTACAAGACAATGTTACCTATTGTGCTGATATCAGAGTAACTAAATAATAATGAGCCTAGAATATTTTATTTCTGCATGCTCCATTCAATTATTGTCATGGAGATATAATTTATCATCACCAACTTGAATCCTTTTCAGAGAGAGAACGATGGGTGTCTTTACTGCCAATTAAATTAGACCCCTGTCTAAGGAGAAAATCTTGCCGAACCCTCCCCCCTTCCCACCCCCCCCCCCCCGAAACACTCCACTCGGCTTGAGAATCAAACGGTACATATATCAAGACGAATCACATACATGTTATAGCTTAGCAGTTCGTTGGGTTCGGATAGGTAGAAGTCTACGCAAGGGTAGCAATGTATTTATGCCATCCGAACCATACCAATAACGTTTACACATGAGCCAGACCAGCTGAAATACAATCAGAAACTTATGCATCAACACGTAATGTACTGACTCGATTTATATGATAAGTATTCTAAATCAGCCGTCAATTTCGTATGATATACGAATCTTCCTAGCAGCAAGTCTTGACACAGCGAGGCTGTCAGGCCAAGCTTTGCTGAATTAGCCGTACCATCCACCTATAGGGGTAGGGAGGAAGATGTAGATAATGAATATTCATTAGTTTTTCAAAAAATGGCTTTTTAATGTTAGCCCGCTGTCTGCGACGTTGGATCAATATTAATCCAACCCTCACGCACGAGTCTGGTGAGATGTGGTGGTCTGTGTCTGCAACATTTCCGGGCAGCTACTCGGCCAGCAGACATGTGTTGTTTAATGTGGGGCCGGTGTCGTAGACAGTGGCCCACATTAAAACAACACTCATGCCAGAGGTCAAACTTGGGTCAAACAGAAAAAATCTTTTTAGAAAGTCCCCACTCCAATAGGCGGATTCAACACTGTTACAGCAAGGTCGGTCTACGACCTCAGGAGTAGCCAGCCTTGCGGAAGAAGATGACATTTTTACATACCATCCCAAACTGGAATACGCACGAAGCTGTACATAGAACTAGCCCCATGCCTGCTATAGCCATTTATATGTCTCTGGTCAATGCGTATGCGATTTTGCATGTAATTAGAAAATGCAGTGAGAAATGGTTGATCCGGCGATTTGTATACCTGAATGGCAATTTTTCGGATTGTTCAGGGTTCCTGTATGTTTTGTCCAGATGGTACTGGATGGTACGTATTGTAGTTTGTATAATACGTAATCGATTCATATCGAACGTATCGCCATTCGACGGATATGGTTCTTGTTCGGATTGTACGTTTACTTTGAATATAGCATGTGTATCGCCATGAATGTTGTATAGTTCATTCAGGCAACTGTGTACGGCTGGTATGTACATATGGTAAAGGCATACGTAAGGAATGTCAAATTTACTCACAAAGTATGGCCCATACGGCTTGGGATATGTAATGATGTGAGAGTACTTGTACTTGTACGGTATAGCAGCGGTTCGGATGCCAGTCAGCAAGTACGTATCTCCTGCCTCGAATCGCCACAAAAGGTTGATTCGGAGAAAAAATCTAAAATTGGTGTGTATGTTTCGGCGATTTCTTCATTCAGATCATTCGCCCCATTTGTAGTGTTGTAGGGTTTGGTTAAACAGGCCTCTAAGGTGTGCATTCGTACACGTTTTCTCCATATTCCAAGTCGAGTTGAATTCTAAAGGGTGTTGTTGGAGGTTTTGGTGGAGTATGTATGTTTAAGCTATGGTGAGGATATCGAGTAGTGTTGAAATTGAAATCATAATTATATTTTTGTGGTATGCCAATTAAAATCTCAAATAATACAAGATAACGGAATAATAAATTGATATTAGTCACAAATTGCGGCATCAGATTTCATGTAGTAGGTTGAGTGGCTCATTGTATTTCTAGTGTGAGACCCAGTTTATATCAAATAACCAGCAGGCTACTGAAAAAATATAGTCATCAACAGTTAATAAAACGTGAGCCGTTAGCTTACTATTTTTTCTGAGGTATACCAATGTTAACATTTTGATATAAATACTGAATTTCCGCACAGAGCTAGACAACAGTACTGATTTACGGATAGTCAATATGATAATAACTGATTGCTGATGACCATACATACAGTAAGCAATTAGTGCCTTTCGGTTTTTCTTCGTTGAACACATACATATTCACCAAAATTTAATAGTTATTACTAGTTTAAAAACGTTGGTTGTTTGTGCTCAGATAAATTACACTATTTCTACGAATTACAAGTGATAATATAAATTCGCTTAGAGAAAATTGTAGTCAAAACAAATACTCACAAATATATAAGCAACAAGTGCACGACTTGGGGGACTGTTGTAACCAGAAGTAGCATTCTCCATGTATTTACCAGGTATGCAATTCCAGCAAGAACTATGTAACCACTGCTCCACGCTAAAAAGCAGATATTTGTGGTCAGTGCTCGATATTTTGGGCCAACATATTCACCAGCTGGAAAGACACAATTGGGATTGTTTAACCATGTTCTCCGCTAAGTTCCCTAATTTAAATTTTCACCCTCTTGAATTAGCTGTCTCCCACCATTCAAGTGGGTGAAAATTGCTCATAATTGTTCAATTTGAGACTAAGCATTTGCAAATCTTGTCCATCTTCTTCCCGATAACAATGATTTAGTTGGCTAACAAAGATATGAATATCCTAAGAGGTGTGTGTCAGACAAAGTTGAATATGTTTAATTAAAAACAATAAACCATGTTGTACAACGTGATGGCATGCCAGGCTATTTTTTATAAAAATTTGACTTACCGAAAATAATGAATGTGGTGTTTTTTCCAGCAACAACATTTGCCAGTAGGAAGCGCATTATTAAGAAGAACCAGATATTTGGAGCAGCTGCACAGGCCATATTACAAACAAAGCTCAAAACTTCGCAGGTTAAAACAATGTAGCGACGTCCAAACCTAGCATAAAAATATTAAACAACTAGGACAAAAATGTTGCTACAAACTACATGTATTAAATAGTAAAGCATAGTTACATTAAACATGTCAAAGAAGGAGGTATGTCGTACTGAATGAGTGAACTAATGTTGTCTCAACATGTTCAAGTAGTTTTCTATTACTGCAGTATCACGATAAGTGGAAGTCAGGATGATGGTATATAATGCTATACCCTATCAAAAATAAGTCAATGGTTCTTTACATTACACAGTGTTATAGGCAGCATTGCACACTCTACATGTTGAATAGTTTGGAGCACTATACATGCGCAGCCACGCAAGTACTCGCGGCCAATATATTCAGGTTACAGGTCTACAGCTGAACAAAAACAAACACAAAAACCTTCTGTGGTATACCTTTCATTTGTTAATAGTTGTGTATATACTAGTATATTTGACTAGACGGTGACATCGAACTTGCGGCAATAAAATGATAAGAGGCAGTAACTGCTGACTATTCAAGGAAACAGTTTGGGCTTTACAGAACAGTAGAATATCGGGGTCGGTTACAGAGAGTTTAAGTAAGTATGATATCGTTAAGCTATGATATGAGATTCTAATAAATTCCTATAAATCAAATGTCTATACGTCTTGAAGCATACAGGTTACAACAATGATACATTACCACACATCGGATTGGGTTTCCAATATAAGCTAATTAAACATTGCTAAACCTGTATCAGTTAAACACGATGACAGCAAATGATTTAAAGATGATTCATCCATGCTGCAACAATGCCTCTAATAATATGCTCGATATTTACAAAATAAATTTGCCTTTTAAATATTGAATTTATCATTGAATTTATGAAAATCAACTATATTCGTTCCCTTCTGTATTGGCTGTTTAAAATATGCAAACGGTTCTTACATACATGTACCATGATACAGGGGCGGATCCAGGATTTGAAAAAGGAGGGGGCAAAGTTGGCTCGGAGGCGAGTTTTTCGGCATATTTAGGTCAATTTAGGGGACTCTTTAAATAATTTGGCGCGAAAACGGGTGGGCGTGCGCCCCCTGTGCCCCCCCCCCTCTGGATCCGAGCCTGTGATAGATATTATGTTCGTGAAAGTCAGTTATAGACAGCATTTTTATCATTCAATGATATTAAAAGATCAGTCAAATGTTAAATATTCATCAGGACTCTTAGAGCGAAGGCTACGTTACTATGCGTCCACATATACGTGATACATAATGCGTAAGATACGTGGAGATATGGCACGTGATGTTATTTTGGCTACAAGGAATCACCCAGTATCCTCGTATTCTCGTACAAGTTACGATATATCGTAGGCTTCTGATTGGTCGAGATGGCCATCTCGACCAATCAGAAACCTACGATATATTGCAACTTGTACGAGAAAACGGGCCAAGCTGGACAACACCACCGAAGATCCATAGGATATAATACGATAGAATAATGAACACATTCAGGACATATACAGGACAAAACCAATTTCTAATGGACCTAATGTA
The DNA here is from genome assembly GCA_964017125.1 of Flabesymbios commensalis. Classification (NCBI taxonomy): domain Eukaryota; kingdom Metazoa; phylum Annelida; class Polychaeta; order Terebellida; family Flabelligeridae; genus Flabesymbios; species Flabesymbios commensalis. Next base: position 23,664,271 of record OZ024903.1, read on the forward strand.
CATCACCGAAGATGAAATGTATTTGTAGGACAATAACATAACATAAAAATCGAACAAATAAAAATACCTGTCTGCCAAGAATCCAAAAATTGTGTTACCGGTGCTCATTCCGGCCATATACACTGCAGATATTGTACCCACAAGCCAAGCTTTGTCACAAACAAGAGTCCACTGTCACATAAAAACAAATAATGGTAACGAAAAAGTGCATCCCAAGTAACATCCCAAGTAGAAGTGTTTATGAATGAATCTATGCCAAGTATACTTTTAAACACATCAAGTGCTGATTAATCTAAGTGTCCAATAACAAATATATTCGTTATAACAGACAGCGTCATTAAAATACAGTCTGATAAATAATGATTTAAAATATGTTATGTACAAGTAACAAGTATACGAACTCAATATGTTTAAATAATCAATGTTTTTGTTACGCTGGCTTCTAGGTTATTGATCTCGTTTCTAGAAAGAAATACCGTGACGTGTATATTGTCGTTCTCTATGCAGATATGTAGGCTATATACTTTAACAGTGACATATAACCATACATTACCTCGGATACTATCGTACTTTCATATATGGCACGACTAAAATTCCAACTTTGACATGGCACAGAAGACGAGTTGCTTCTGTTCACATATCTATTCACCGTGCCGTTTTGAAGACAATCATCTTCATAAATATAACACTGGTCTTGATCTTCTTTTGCCTTTTCAGTGATGTTAATGTTGTTTACATATAAGCTACTGTTAAATGATGTGTTACAACTCTGTATATCTGTCATTCCTCTGTCACACCTAATTAGAAATAAAAGTGTAAATGATAAAAGGTTATATTATGATAGTTTTAACTGTACAGTATTGTTTCAATATTTAATACATACTTATGATAATTTTGTGCTATTTGTGATGGATTATGTGTATTGTGTCAATTGGTTTACGCAATATGTTTATTATAATAGTCCATGCAAAGCTGACCTAAGTAAATAATATAATAATATTTATCCGAAATATGACTTAGCCGTACCACAAACGTATTTATTTATTATTTGTTGATTTCTATGTGCGCCGTCAACCTTTAATGTTAATCTATGTCTGATTTCTCCCGTGAGTGTGTATCTTTATTTTCTTCTCGTTTATATTAAATGATCGTTTGTCGACCTAAATGAATTACTGTTAAGTATGCATGCAGGGCATCATTACTTGAATCTCAATCAATTGCTACATTTACATTACTGAAGTGTTATCAAGACACTGACCATTGACGCGATAAGCACGACTATACGTTCTTTACTCCGTTTAAAACAAACATGAACAAACATGGGTAATTTTCTCCCACATGAAGTTGTGGGTCGCGGTAGCGACCCACAACTTCAAGTGGGAGAAAATTTAAATTAGAAAATAGGGTCAAATCTGGATATAAAACAGGCGTTTATTAACTTACCAATATTCTGGTATGGCAGCTGTGAACACGGGTCCCAGAAATAACATTGTCACAAAGGCTTCATGGATACACAGTATAGCAAGTATAGTTTTCTGAAATGTTCCCATTTCCCCTAAATGTTGACTTAGAATTTCATCAAAATGCATCTTGTGGAGATGGTGGTAGCAGTATTGGGGGTCGCTCTGCATAACACAAAAACAGCAGCTGAGCCGGAGAGCTGTATAATCTAATAAAACCCAATTGCCAATACAACACAACCTAGGGATATTTAGGATATGGAAAAAGTTTTGTAGAAAATATAAAATGACACCGTACGTTCTGATAAAGGCAGAATTACTGTCAAGCCTACAAATGTACGGGTCAATAAAACACATTTTAAACCTGGTTGCTACCATGATTACTGAAAACAAAGTAACAAAAAATGGCTCACAGATCAAGTTTGAAATAGCTTTGAATGATCTCTGCTCGAGACCAGGACGAAGAGCGAAATCTGCCGTGCAAAGCCAAAAGGTAAAAAGGTAAATAGCCTCTGCTTACTTTACAAGTATTGGCTTTTTGCACAGCAAAAAGACATCGCAATAAAGACAGCGTACCCAAATCCGAGCAACGGCTGCAATTAAGAGATCACAAACCGTTACCCAATGTTCATTAAATGCTGGCCCACCGTCTTCGACGCTGGTTGAGCACCAAACATCGGGTCAACGTCTTGTCTTTATAATTAGTAGGACTATTAGTAATGGCATTGTTAATAACTACCAAGACATCATATACATATCAATTACAGGTCTGCAACATATTATATATCGATTAGTAATCTTGTGAATGCATGCAACTGGGACTTTGCCATGTTTCTCACCCTGTATTGCGTAATGGTTGTATTATAATCCTGTGATCGCTCAGCCAGGTGCTGTTGAATTATCAAAGTCTTGATTAAAATTATGTTGAATAAAACAATTATACAACTCGATGAGTAGAATATATATTAATAATCAGGAAATGCAACCTATTCAGCTAGCACTGGCTGTATCTGCAGATAGACTGAGCGAAATGAATTAACAGCATGAACTAGATCTGTAAAATTGTGATGCGGGGCGGTCTATGTCATTTATATCCACCGCCCATATATCCACAATTTCTGGCCGTGCGGCAGTATAGCCGTGCGGCCGTGTGTCTGTGTGTCCCAGTTTCAGAAACCATTAGCCGGATTGTTTCCATACTACATACAATTAGGGGGTTTAAATGTGCATTTTGGGGATTTTGACCTTTGCCCTAATTCTTGACCTTAGATCTTGAGGCGATTATTGACTTTAATTGATGGCGGATGATAAGTTCGGTTTCCGGACGATATCTCGGAAAGTATTTGCGGGATCCTTTTCATATTGCACACACACATGCCTTAGGGGTGTAGATGTGTCGTTTGAGGGTTTGGACATTTGAGCTAATTTTTTACCTTTTTCGATGTGATTATTGACTTTAATGGATGGCGGATAATAAGTTCAGTTTCTGGACGACATCTCGGAAAACCTTTGCTGGATTGTTTTCGTATTGTACACACACATGTCTTAGGGTTTTTAGAGTGCCTTTAGGCGATTGTGACCTTTGACTTAATTTTTGACGTCATGTTTTGAGGCCTCATTATTGACTTTAATTGATGGCGGGTGATAAGTTCAGTTCCGGACTGTAACTGCATTAATGAAACACACCTACTATCAGTGGCGTCTGGTGGTCAAGCCGCAGCTCCACTTTCCGATGTATGGCCTACAGGTGGTGTAAAATCTGCTATTTTTCTGTATATGAACTGCACCATTATTGTTATACGTAGCCACAACTGTTTTTTCTCTCACTTCATTTTTTCCTCCACATAGCCGTCCATCGTGTATTACGATGATGAGCCATGCCAAGGGTGAACAATTCACCTCTCTGAACTTTTTTTTTTTTTTTTTTTTTTTTTCTATCGTGCACGATAAATTGTGTGACTGCACTTCCCCCCCAAAAAAAATCACAACACAATTATCAAATATTATACAGTTTTATATACTTATTACAATGCCATATATTATATTTTGCATTTATACATACTACCAGGTCTAAACAGGCATTAACGTACATACTGTTACATTGTGTTTATTCTATCTTATTTGTAATACATAAGTCTTTCGATTGTATATTTGTCAATGCTATTCTTATGATCAGTTTTATTTATTCCATGTATCATGGCTGATTAACTAAACACATTTGGAAGATATGAGAAAAACTCATTGATAAATATTCTCAACGACATTAACAACCATAACATTAATTCTGATTTTAGTGATGTTGATTCTTTTATAGCTTCAGTTTACGTAGATGGTGAATAAATTATCCTATTTTTTTAAAAACAAAATTCATAACTTTCATTTTTAAGTCTATACATACAATCTCTTAATGCTAAAATTGAGCAGTTGAGAATATTTATTGATGACCCAATCCAGCCTGTAAAATATAAAAAAGTGACCTAAAGCCCGATTTATTTCAGTTCATTTTTTTACCTCCCGGGTGTAAATTTGGTATGATCATATTGGGAAAACCACAGCAACATGTCGAAACATGGAGAGTTACATTAGGACTAACTGCATGTATTATGTCCAGTCAGTTTTCATAGATTTTACTTTTTCTAGTGCACCAAATGTACAGTGCCAGAATTTCAGCATCAAAATATTGTAGGCCCTACTACTTGTTTGGAAGCTTGTTTTCAATGTCATGCTTCTTGGTAAGTAGTCTGTAGGCCTACTGCTTTGCCCATGCTTGTGCACTGACTATGTGATTGTACAATTTTTTCATCACGTTGTTCTCAGTTGTATTTGGCCCAAATATAAAGCTCTTAACCCAAATGTCGTGTAGATATGATTCGTAACATTCGGTCCTATGCCTTTTATTGAATACTTAACTAGGTGGAAACCACCAAGATATAATTACAAAGACTTGTGCGCGTCCGAATATTTCCACCTGGAGGTGTACTCTGAGGGCCACAGACATCCCACTACTCGTTTCAAAGATAAGCTTTGAAGACTGATGTGCTTATGATTGGCCAAGGTGGCGTTGCTGCTTTGTGAGGTTTTGCTGCGGCGAGGTTTTCAAAGCCACTTTTCTGTGTGGGCTCTTCTGGTAGGCCCACAAGTGCAGTATGTTTGAAATGTTACTGCTGGGGTGAATGAATAAACGTTGACAGGATCAATGAGAGTCTTGTAGCACTTACTGCCCGATACAAAGTTTAATATCATTGGTCACCTACCATCACTGAACGTCTGGTATTAATCCTGGCACTAGCAGCAGGGCAATGGATTTTTCTCCATTCGCCCTCAAACACCCTCTCTGACCAGGGCCTGTAAGACATGTGCAATGAAGAAAAAGACACTGAGCAGTCAGTATGCCCTCAAAGGATTTTCACTACTACGTACTGCCCGGGGTTTATTTCTTGCATAATTTTCATGCATCTCAATAGAACTGTCAACAATTAGCATTTTTTTATTGTATTTTGTTTGCCTTTTACAACACAAAAAGTAAGAAATAATTACTTAAAATGTATTAATATGATCTGTCATTTCGGCATTTAAGGGCCTACAGTGTTTTTTATCGTATAATCAGTTGAATTAAATCGATTACTTTCACAAAATAGGTCATAGTTATTACAAAATAAATATAAAAAGGGTCATTTGGGTTCTGAATGCCCAGAGTAGACCACAGTACAATACTTGAATGTTTGACGGCATGTAAGACATCTCTTTAGCGACAGGTTTTAAAGATGATTCTTTCTGAGTAACATTTTACTTACTAACTGTTATTTTTCGTCTTTTACAACATCAAAAACCAAGAGGTGAATACTTAAATTGTAATAATATGATGCGACTCATAAATGTGCACATTTGCACCTTTATGAAGACTGTAGCTATTCTGAATGAAATATTATGAACGATTTTGTTGTTTCCTTATAATCGGCTCTATCGTATTTACTCAAATTGACAAAATAGGTCATAATTATGCGAAAAAATAGGTTATCAAGAGTCATCTGGGCTCATATGATGTACTTCATTAATCTGCACGTTTTGATACTTTTTGAAGCCTCAAGTAAGTCTAGATTCAATTTATTTACAATTTAGTGCTTTTTCATATAATCAGCGAATTAGTATTGACCGTCTTCCGCTGGAGTTAATGCAGTCCTGAACAGTTATTATCACGACACCCATATCTGACCATCTTCCCTATTTTATACTGCTGAACTGTAATTTAAGTAAGCCTACACCACCGAGCTTTATCAGCATTACTAAAATTACACCAGAACACATTGAAAACTTTAAACGAAACATTGTGTCTGCTGATTTAGTGAATTTAATAAATTCGAACATTTGGACCCAAACATCACTTATATACTACATAATGCACTTATGAAATCCAAACACATCTGTTTACCTATGCAACGTGTTAAATTTAAAAAAGCATAAGCACAAAGGTTCTCGTTGAATAACTTTAGGCATAATACAATCCATATCTTACAGGAATAAACTTTATGCTACTTTAAAAAAGACTAATTTAAATGATCCCAATTATGAACACATGAAATTTAATTTACAATCTCACAATAAGATGATAAAACAAAACATTAGATTGACAAAAAATAACTACTACAAAACCTGCTTTCAAAATCATAAACATAACTTAAAAATTACGTGGCAAACTATTCAATGTATTTTAAATAAAAGTGACACCATGACAAAATTCCCTGAGAAATAAATTATTGATAATGATATTGATATTTTTAATGATCGACAACAAATTGCAAATCATTTTAACGAGTATTTCACAAACATAGGTCATTATCTTGCGTTCACAATACAATTAAGAGGTTTAAGCTCATATACACGATATTCAAAGTGTAAGCTAAATTATACCTTTCAATTCTATAGTGTTAACGACACAGATGTATTGAAAATAATTCCTTCCCTCAATTTTAAACACCATTCTGGATTTGATGGTATTTCTACAAACCTTTTCAAAATAATAAAAAAAAGTAACAAAACAGATAACTTTAATAATAAATCAATGCTTGAAAAATGCTGTTTTTCTTGAACATCTCAAACTAGCTTAATTATTTCTTTTGTTTAAAAAAGATGATAAAAGTAATATTGCTAATTACCGAACAATTTCCCCACTTCCATCAATCTCAAAATATTTGAAAAGGTAATATTTGAACAACTAAATACATATTTTATTTCAAATATATTTTTTTTAAATCAGTACGGCTTTAGAGTCAACCATCCCACAGAAAAAGCTGCTCTTTACTTTTTTGATAGTGTAACAAACGGGATGGATAGAAGAGACATACCAGTTATTATCTTGTTCTTTCTAAAGTATTTGATACCTTGGACCACAGTATTTTACTGTCAGCATTGGAGTATTATGGTATAAAAACAATGAATTATCCTCATTTAAAAACTATTTACAAAACCGGAAACAGTTTGTTCATATGGGCGAAATTTCTTCAACAACACAAACGATTAAAATTGGTGTACCACAAGGCTCCTTATTAGGCCCTCTTCTCTTCATTATTTACATAAATGATTTAAATGTTGCGAGTGATTTTTTTTTAATTTACTTTTCTTGCAGACGATACAACTTTATTTTGCAGCTTAAACTCCTAAGATTTTGATAGCATTGCAGACCTCTAAAATATTATCAACAGACAAATACAATTAGTAAATAATTGGCTTAAGGTAAATAAATTAAATTAAAAATTAAATTAATCAAAAAATCAAAAGTTATGTTTTTCAAATTGCCTCAGCGAATTGCTAATGTACCTGACCTATATATAGAATGTACTGAAATATAATCTGTCACATCCTTTTGATATTTTAAAAATGCTTTAATCTAACCTAATTGTTCCGCATTTATTTTATGGAATTCTGCTGTGGGGCCATTCAATATCCACGCTTTTAAAACTCCAGAAAATAGCTAGAGGAACAATAATAACATATAGTAGATATAATGATCACACTGATCCTATATTCAAACAATTGACACCTAACTATATAAACGATATTCACCAATTACAGCAGCTTAAATGTAAAAAATTACAAACCCACGCTCTTCCTTTGTAGATCTATTTTTTTTTACCCCGACGGTACACAGATATTTACAAACACAACACTCGTCAAATGAATCAATATCTAACATGTCGCACCCGCCACGTATTTGCTAAAAAATGTCTTCGATTTGATATACCCCTTTTATAAAATAATTATCCATCAAATATCATTGATAAAATAACAACTCATAGTTTGTATGGTTTTGCATTTCATATCAAATTATATTTTTGTACAAATACTCTGAAATATGTCAAAATACTAATTGCATTGTATGTAATATTTTTTAATTGACAAATATATATCTGAGGTGTCAATTAACTTATGTGTATTACATTATTATTATTGCTACAAATTGTTTTATAGTGTACTATTGTTTGGTATATTATACTAAATACCACAGTTAATAGTACGACTTTGTATGTGTATGTATATATATGGATGCTTTTATTAATTTTGTGTACATGTATGCATTTATTTTGGTATATATATATATATGTGTGTGTATGTATTTATATATATGCATATGTATGTGCGTATTTATTTTGCTATGTGTATATATGTGTGGGCTTTTGCATGTATGTATATGTATGTCTATTTGCTATGATATTGTGACTATATATAGGCCTATTGTATTTCAATATTTGGGTGGCCCTCTCCCAGCCATGTTATTTGGTGAAAAAAACAAACGTAGGGCCTACTTCTCTCTATCTCAGAACGCGTTTGCTTGATTGTTTTTCTACTGCACACACACATATATCAGGGGGTGTAAATGTGCCTTTTTTTGGGGGGGGGGGGGGTATGACCGTTGACCTATAATTCTTAACCTTTGACTTTGAGGCCATTATTGACCTTAATTAATGGCGGGGGATATCGTTAGCGTCAGCGCTCTTGTCAGTATTATCACCTCATAACGTCGGCATCGTAAAATAATAAAGAGACAATTGTCAACAAACTTGGTAACTCTAATCGTGCTCAATGAGATTACAACGTGTATGCAAATTTTCAATGGTGCTTATTGTAAGTTCAACAGTGATCCCTGTACAGTGTGTGGTGTTCGTAATAAAATATTTGAATACTGCCCTCCATAAATGTCCATAGACCCATAACAGTGGTATTCAAATGTAGCGAACAGAGCTAACTAAGACATTCATGATGATTTCAAGATGAAAAAAAAACTTTGGTCTCCATGGTTTATACAAATATTTCAAAGCCCTAACCCTTGCGCTGCTGAGCTGTTTGTTTCTTTTTTTCATTCATTCGAAGCTGGAATTGCTAACGCAATTTCCAGCTTCAAATGACGAAAAATATTTTTATTTTAGAAAAATAGTCATCTCCGGATCTCCCACCTCATGACTTCACACACAAAACCCGCCATTATTGAATCTGAATTAACATTGAAACTGCATCGGGTATATGTTTCATGTTTCTTGTATTTGTACATGAGCTGAACTAGATTGAACAGGGTGAACAAGGGGCGAGTGAATGCTAGACGCTGGCCAGGAGCGGTCGCGGTGATGGTTAACAATCCTAGTGCTGCACCTGCATTCAGGCAGCGTTGGACCGGCGTTCCGTGTTGACTTTGGTCAGTTTTATGAAATTATTCAATGCATCATCAGCTACATGTACATGTATATGTATTATAACCAGCCAAGCATGTCTCCACCTTTTGACGTCACGAATTAGCTCCGCCCCCTACTTTTGTCTTTGGAAAAATCGTTCCCAGTGGTTTAAAAATGGGAGCTGAGAATTCTAATATTTAAAAAGTCATCTAAAATAGTATAAAATATGACATTGCGCAGAGTAGGTCTGGGGACGACAAGGGGCCTTTAAGCATGTTCATAAGCTCGTATTGTTTAAATGTGCTGAAAAAAACCCTAATATAATCGGGACTGGAGGTTAAATTTAAAGGCTTAAGGGCATACGGTTCCTACCTAACAACATCAGCTCCTAGGTCTTCCTGTTCAATCAGTCTCAGGATTTTCTTCAGAACTTGTTGCGACACATCATCAATTGTCTTGAAGTAGGATCTGTTCAGTGATTGTAGCATTGCCATTCCATCATTTACATAGCCAATGATGTCTGGTTGTTTCAAGACCTTTCGTAGGGTAGGAACTGCAGCACACACTAACTCGTCTTTCGCATTGTGCCATCGTCGTTGAAGATTGCGGGGGGGAGGGGGGGGGGGGTACAGCAGCCAGGTCATGTTCCAGTACTTTCTGGAGATCAATGTCTCTCGTCTTTGAGACTGACAGCAGATGTCGAAACAAGACCTCAGTGCTGCACATCAGCTTATGCCGCTTGTCTGTCAGTAGCGGTTTCCGCATGACCGCAAATGTCTTAATTGTGATTCCTCCACTTCTTGTGTTGCAACCTGTCCAGTTACAATGCTGATCAGAGAGGTGGCCACAGTATCCAAGTGAAATGGATTTTGGTACTGACCCACCAAGCATCGGTGATCTTACCCACATCTGAGGCATCCCTTTTCATCCTCAAACTGCCAAGCTCTTCATGGATGTCTGGTCTAGATGTTATGGTGCACATAATCTCTATTGCCTCTGCATAGAAACCAGTGACATGTCTGGTGAGAAGCCATCACAGTAGTGCTCCTTTTCGCAGTGTAAAGCCAATGATATATCCATGGCTTTTGGCCTCACGGCTGACTGTCTGTTCCAGAGCCTGGTCAGCGGGAACACAGTTTAACTGGTGCTTGGGTGATCGACGGACCACAAAGGCTCCACTTTGAAGCTGCTTGTAAACATAGGACTGTTGAGTCTCCAGCTGTTTCATCTCAGCCACGTACACAGGGGTGTATGACATAGTTGTTTCTCCCACCACATATAAATGGAATCGTCTCACAGACAGCATCCGGGTTCAGGGCGAAGTCTGCATCACGTTATGCCCTGAGCAGTCTGAGCATGATGTGTGCCGAGTCCAGGAAGTTGTCCCAGAATTTGAATGTCGCTTACTGTGATGTGCCCATTGCCTGAAGCTGCCTAAGTGTCTCTGTCACCCCAGTCGTATCCAGGTTGTCGATCATTTGTCTGGAAGAGCCCTTGCCCTTGGCCCGGAAGGTGTGCTGCAAGTCTGTGATAGCGTGGTCTGTGTCATGGACAAGGCTTCGATCACCAGCTTGATTCCCCTGACAGCCCTGTTCAGCTGCTTGCCTTGAAGCATCTGACGAGCAGTGGCATCAGCATACACATTATGTTGCTGTAAGAAGCTACAGGAGGCAACCATCCCCAAATAGCTTGCTAATACTGGCAATGAATGCCATGAGGATATACATGTCACCAAGTCGCATTGTCACTTCCCCTGCTAGGGACTCTGGCTTGCTCCACAGTATCTGTTGTGCCTTGAGGTATATGGCCAAGTCTCCAGTGACGAGAAAGTGAGGCTGCCCCAGCTTCTCGGCTACATCCACCAACTTCAGCAAGGTCGTATATATCGTGGAGATGTATGTAGGTGGTGCATGTATGAAGGGAAGGTACCTGATAGTGGTGACTGTTTTGCCTGATGTCATGGCATTGAAGCCATTCCATGCAGGGATGGTGTGTGTTACCTTACTTGCAAACCATGCCATCCCTTCCCTTTGCTATGACGGCCTTGTCTACTGACAACAGGGAGGCAGCGGGCATGGGAGGTGGTTCTGGAATCTGTTGTGGCTTGGCATGCCGTTTTGGCATAGAACAATAATGTTGTGGCATATTGCAAGGACTCGGAGATCAGGTACATCTGCTTCACTGGTTGTGGTGACATTCTGGTAGTCCCTAGCACTTGTGCTCTTGACAATGAAGTCGTACAGGGAATTTGGAACCTCAATCCCACAGTGACCCACTTCAATCTTTGCAGCATATATGTAGGTATCGGAGAATCTATAATGTCTGCCATGTTCTTTCTCAAAATATACCAGCAGCCCAATGCAATACCAACGCTTAATCCATCTCCATTGGCATTGACGGGGTGTAATCAGCACAGCATCCGTAGTCGAATGACTTCATCTTGCCTCTTTTCCGCAGCTTCGATTACTTTTGATCTCGTGGACTTTCCAGTGTCTGTACTGATTGGTGTGAGCTTTTTAGCTATTAACTACGTGGTCATTGATAGCAAATCAAATAGAAAATATTCAATACCTGTACTATTATCACATAAAATATTTTTTTTGTTTTAATAATGATTAATGTTAACACTTCAACGGGAAGAGTAGCAAAAACAGTTGAAATTAAGCCCACTTCACATGTTATATTGCTCAACATTGTTTGGGCGTCTTTGGGAGTAGGGGAAGGTAAACGGTTATAACTTTGCTAAAAATTGATGGATTTTCATTTTGTTTTATTTTCTGTAATCTTGATACATCATGTTTAATAATTGCAATAGTATGGAGTCCACAGGAGTCACTGACAACAATGATTTTATAAAAAAAATAGCAAAAATTATATCAGAAATCGCACAAAATCTTTGAAAAAATCATGGAATTTAGCTTTTATTTCACTTTGTGTCACATACGTTGGTTTGTTCTAAGGCTAATATTGCTTGGGATAGAGATGGGAACCTATTATAGATACTTCTAGGTGGTTTTCAACCTACACAAGCCTTGTCAGAATGTAAACTATCATAATGGGAAAAGGGCGCTTAATCCGCCAGTAAAAATCGGGGGTCATCTGGGAAATCTGTCTGTAGAATACCCCTTCCACCAAATTAAAATATCACAACCATCCATTTCCAACATTATATATATATATCGTCAAGAAAACAATGGTTTTGCTTTGTTCTACGGTGGGGAAGGGTACCCGACCGGTTTTGAGCTTTGGCCGTTACACTATATGTATTCCAATGACTGTGAACGAAATTTAACTTTTTTGACCATGAGCGTATAGTCACTATTTTGATCAGACAAACTAAAAATATCTAATGAGGGACCTACATGTATTTCTGGAAAAGTACATTAAAACGACAATTTTTTCCCCTATTTCTGGAAAAGTTGACGAGGGCGATGACAATTATGTTTTTAATCGTAACTGCATTATTTCATTTACGTGATCCAAGCTTGTTTCTAATGTTTCAGGCAATATATTCAGGGATTAATTCCAAAGAAACTATAAATTTGCAAATGAATACTAACTGCATAACTGCATAACTAAACCATACCTTTTAGGATTTAGTGAATAACAAAAATGTCAACAAAAATGCACTTGATTATTTTCCCTAATAAACGAATATTTTCTTCACAAAATGAATTATGTCAACAAAGATATATACATGTTTGCAAAATGTCATAATAATAGTTTATCGGTGTAATATTACAACATGATTCTGACTTTTCATGTCTCTCATAGGCATTTTTTTGTTAGTTATGTTCACAATTTTGTATGCCCGCTAAACGTCATTATCTGAACAATTCTGGGTCACCAGGTGTCTCGCATGGTCAGGTGTTAATGTAGAGAAGCTGGTTATTAAATTTATTGCTGATTTGTTTCGCTTCTATCGTCAATATTATAACTACATGCATTACTATTAATATTAGTATAATGTGCGCCAGGCAAATTAGGCATATTTCCATATAATTGAACCACCATTAAACACAAAGTGGGTCCCATAGAAAAACTATGTTGCCAACAAAATTGAGAATGCAAAACATATTTCACACAAGTATATAATTGTTTAAAAAACGTTCATGTCGAGCTACTTGTCTTAGTCTGCCTGGTTGCATATTTGCAAACATAAACCATGTGCTGATTATCACAAATCAGCTGATTTTTAACTCAATTTGATATGGGAATAGGAAAAAAATACATCTAAAATCTATAACTACGTCCAAGCTAACAATGTTGGCTCAATTTCAAAAATTGAATTTAGATTACTTGGTACTTTTAACATTGCAAAGGAAGATGTATTTTTTAGGATTCAGAAGTGCAAAGGTGCAACATTATATATTTTTTAACGTTCCATGGTCATATCTGTTAGCCTATACTTACATCAACCAACTGATTTTACAGTATCTTCCCCCATCTTGAAAACTGAACGATAACGTAGTGCTTTCACTCGACCTCATTCGTCTTTCACTCAACCCTCTCACATTGCGCTCAACAATTATTCCCGTGATTACACACACTTGCATCTACCCATTGGAAATGTGTAATCATGGTGATATATATCTAATATATGAACCATCACCACATTTGGCTGTACCAGGAAATACGTACAAGACATATTGAGCTGAACTTGTTTTAATATTGGCGATGGGCCAACATTAAATCAACATTTGGGTCACTATTTACTGGGGCTGCAGCAATGGTACATAATTATACATATACATAATTATGTTAATCAACTAATCAACATCCACAATCTACAATGTAGGGTAAATTTAGCGATCATAGGCGGCACACAATTTAAGCTGTGATGTGCGTAACGCTATGACATGATTACCATAAATATAGTTGTATAAATTAAAAATTAAAGTAAAAATATATTATTATACTATAATATTATATTTTTACTTTAATGTAAAATCCAGATACAGATTCCTACATTATGGGTATAGTCATGAAAATGTCAAGACAATTTGTGTTCACTTCCATGAAATTTAATGTGCTCTTCAAATCACAACATATACCTGGAAAGTTAAATGTTTTATCTCGCTCTAAATTCCAGGAAGCAAAAAAATGGGCACCGTGGTTAGCAGAGCACTCAACTCCAGTCCCAAGCTACATAGCCACAGAAAAATGGCTAGGGTAATGGACAAATCGTTGGCTGCAGCATTGACTAAAGCATCACTTGCTTCTTATAGAAGACATTGGTCAAGATTTAGCGCTTTTGTTAGAGATTTGTATACAAAACAGAGATGGCCTGACCATCCTGTAAATAGAGAAATAATGGCTGCACTTATTACGTATTTGTTCTCATGTCATTATGCTCCTGCAACTATTATCTCAAATGTTTCAGCCATTTCATATATTCACAAAATGAAAGGCTGGGTTGACCCATGTGAATATTTTCTTAATAAAAAATTGTTATTAGGTGCACAAAATTGGAAGGGTACCATCGACATGAGGTTACCCATCAATATCGATAATTTATGTAAAATCTGAAAACATGCAAAATCAGTAACTTCTTCTTAACCAAGTGTTATGTGTTACAATGAAAAATTTTAAACACAATAAATCCCACATACCTATAACACTGCAAATAAAAAGACAGTCTAAAGAAATTTGTCCTGTCAGATGCATGACAAAATATTTAGCTAAGAGAGAAAGTAAAAGGAAACCATTGTTTGTTTTTCCGGACGGTAAATCAATAACGCAATTATATTTTTGTAAAAAATTGTAAGAGTGTTTAGAGAGTTCTGGGCTGCCATTTAAACGTTTCAAGGCACATTTCCTGAGGATAGGGGGTGTTACACAGGCAGCATTTTTGGGTTTTACCGATGCCCAGATACAGGCTATGAGCAGGTGGAAATCAGGTGATTTTTAAAAGTATATACAAATTCCAACAATAAGTAAAGTAAATAACAAGAAAACAATATGCAAAATTTCTATTAAAAAAAAATGGAAAATAGGAGTAGATTACTTTAAAGCATTAAATAAATTTAATAAATTTTAATAAAGTAAGAAATAATTTCATGGGTTCTTGGGCTTGAATATATTAGGCTTTTTCCAATAATGCAAGTGTATGTCCACCTTCCCATGCATGTGTATTTTGCGAATATCAGTAATATGAACTTCAGCGTCTGACAGATAACAGCTGGTAGAAAGGATAAGCTGTGACATGGTTTTGTGATATTTCTACTTATTTGGGGGTGCTGCAAGTAACCAATCTTAAAAGTATTATACTAAAAAGTATTTGATTATTTAAATATGTTAATGGAGATTGTTTGTGTATGATACAATATAATTCATTGTCAAGAAAGTTGTGAGAAAAAAATGTCATATTTATTGTAATGGGCTTGAATACATGAGGTTTTTTCCATCATAAAAACTGTATGTATATTATTTCCTGTTAATTTTGGGAGTATTGCTTCGTATAATTGATTTCACCACTTGTGAGAAATATTTCAGTGTTTCGGTAATAGCGCTGGAATGCGTTATCAGACAAGTATGCTGGCATAATGTTAGAAATTGTTTATAATAATAGATTGATGCCAGTGCACAACTAATTGTTAGCAAATATTTACCATTATGCTTCTTATAGACTACCGTTACATGGGATATTATAAAAAGAAAATATTGAATGTTAGTCATTGTGGGATGTTTTCTGAACAGTAGTTTAGCAGATAAGGTAACCTATTGTGCATCTTATGATTAAAGCATGATATTTCTACCACTTGTAGAACATATCCTAAGGTCATTTTTAGATGTGGAGGTAAACTGGATTTGATCTCTGATGACCTCTAGAGGTCATTGACCTCGAAAGGTCAAAATAGCCAAAAAGTAGTGAAAATTGTATATTACAATGTCTATGATTTGTTTCTGTGTCCCAAAAGTGTGTCAAATACTCGAAAAGACTGTTTTGAATGATAAACATTACATAAAGGTCATGTCAAGGTCACATCAAGGTCATTTAAAGGTCAAACTGGCAGAAAATAGTTAAAATGTCTATTTTTTATCAATTTCCACGCTGTTGTTATGGAGTCATTTATTACAAAGGCCTGGTTTTGACATATCCTTCGTCAGATGTATTTTCCACACACATTTTAGGATATTAAGGGCAGTATCAGCCTAGGTATTCCACTTATTATGCACCTTCCTCAATATTTAGTTCAACGGGCCAAATTACAATTATGCGGCATTGTAGAACATTAGCTTGGGCTCGCATAGCAAAATATTGATAAATACTATGAAGGTCATGTCAATGTCATTTCAATGGCAAAGTGGCAATAACTGTTACCATGACCACATGTCTTCTGCAGAGGTGTTCCAATTTCTTTTTCAAAGGTGTCTTCACTTAAAAGAGCCTGAGCTTCAGTCTGGTGTCATGTATACACTTTTTCTAGAATCACATCTATCTGCATCAACCTAACTTTATGCAGGTGAGCCATATCTGATAATTTAAAAACAGCTCTGCCTCAGTTTTTTCATCGTGATTTCCATTAACGTAATTGGATCTAGGCCTCGCAGCTTGTTGGTTATACATTTACTAGTCTTCATGTAGCAACAATGTCTCCTTCAATAAGTTTGGTCAACAAAGCAGTGTCTTCTAATTCGGGACCACATTATTATTTATAGGCCTACTGTAGATAGATGCATAGTTTAAGCCATGTGGGCCATAGGTATGGCGTTATTGCCAGAGTCTCTCCAGTCTAATGTTCCAGGTAGCTGGAAGTTGTTAGAATTGAGACCACATAAATTTAGAGAAAAATATAGCCATTTATACTGATTATAATTGCTTGGTTAAAACGTTGAATTAATAAATTCTTAGAGTGACCCAAATATCCTAATAGAAGTGGCGAGCAGGTTTTTATAACACGTCCGTAGTGGAAGGGGGGTTTTAGTCGCACCGGGATCTATAAGGCGTGAGGCATCAGGCGGTACTTAATTTTTGTGGGTGCAATAACTAAAAAACTAGTGGTCATTTTTTTGCAATTTTAAATCACATTTTCAGCAACATGGGGATGTGCTAGTGATTTTTAAACATGCTACCAAAATGAAAAATATCTCCCAGAGTTCAACTTCATAATTTGTTGTGGACGCGAAAACTCACATCACATTCCCCACAATATGGTGATGTACAGGCAATTTGTTCAGGATTTCACTGAAATTTAAAATGGCCGCCACAAATCAACTTCATAATTTATTGTGGCCTCAAAAATTAGTCAAATGTTACAATCAAATTCTCCACGATATGGAGATGAGCAGGAGATTTTTTAAACATACCGGATACTAGAAATAATTTCAAGGCTACATCAATCTGTCAGAAAGCTTGGCAAGATATCGATATCATGACTGGCAATTTTTCTTTTTAAAATAAAGCGACACAATCAGGCTAAAAAGATTTTGTCGCTTTAAGACCCTAGCTGTCACCATGATATATATAAAACACATTATTCCATCGTTCGGTATTCATACCATAATTCAATACTAGACCGCCATAACGTGATAGTGTACCGCTATAACGAAATACTAGACCGTCATAACACAATAGTAGACCGTTATAATTGATTATCACGACGTTATAAAGGATTTGTAGGCCGCTATATCGTGATACTAGACCGCCATAACGAAATACTAGACCGTTATAACGGGATAGTAGGCCGTTATAACATAATACTAAACCGTTATAAAGGAATAGTAGACCGTTATAACGAAAGACTAGACCGTTATAACGGGATAGTGTACAGTTATATTGAAAGACTAGACCGTTATAACGGAATAGTAGACAGTTATAACGGAATAGTAGACTGTTATAACGTCATAACAGACCGTCATAACGAAATACTAGACCATTATAACGGGATAGTAGACCGTTATAACGAAATAGTAGACCGTTATTACGAGATAACAGACCGTTTTAACGGAATAGTAGACCGTTATAACGGAAGACTTGACCTATATAACGGGAGACTTGACCGTTATAACGAAAAAGTATACCGTTATAAAGGATTAGTATACCGTTATAATGGATTAGCAAACAGCTATAACTGATTAGTAGACTGATTTAACGTGATACTAGACCCTCATAACGAAAAACTAAACCGTTATAATGGAATAGTAGACCGTTATAACGATAGACTAGACCGTTATAACGGAATAGTAGACAGTTATAATGAAATACTAGACCGTTATAACGGAATGGTAGACCGTTATAATGGAAGAGTAGACCGTTATGACGTGATAACAGACCGTCATAACAAAACACTAGACCGTTATAACGGTATAGTATACCGTTATAGCGCATTAGTAGACCATATTAACGAAATGCTATACTGCTATAACAGAATAGTAGACCGTTATAACGAATTAGTAAGCCATTATAACGGATTTGTATGCCGTTATAGGATGATACTAGACCGTCATAACGGAATACTTGACCGTTATAACGGAATAGTAGACCGTTATAACGGATTTTTAGACCGTTATAACGGGATAGTAGACCATTATAACGGATTAGTAGACCGTCATAACGAAATACTAGACCGTTATAACGAGAGAGTAGACCGTTATAACGGAATACTAAACCGCTATAACGGAATATTATATCGTTATAACGAGATACTAGACCGTTATAACGGAATAGTAGGCAGTTATAATGAAATACTAGACCGTTATAACGAACTTGTAGACCGTTATAGCGGATTAGTATACCGTTATAACGTAATACTAGACCGTCATAACGAAATACGAGACCGTTATAACGGGATGGTAGACCGTTATAACGGATTAGAAGTCCGTTATAACGAGTCACTCTACCATTATAACGAAATACTAGACCGTTATAATGGAATATACTACCGTTAAAACGGATTAGTAGACCGTTATATAACGGATTACTAGACGTTATAAGGAATTGAAAAAAAACTTATTGTAATAAAACACTTATCTACAAATTATCAACAATTATCTACGCCTGTATAGATATCTGGGCGGATGTAGAGCTCTCATCCTTGAGAAATGAAGAAAAATAAAAATGGCTGCCAAGAAATCGCAGAAATTATAATGCTTTTGCCAATTCTTCTTCTTCAAAATCCCTCTCTCAGAGTATTACATGCCGTGATAATTCCATAATGACACCATCTATTCATTACGCATATGAGTCAATGATCAGTAATAATCTACTTGTTTCTTGTATCCTACATAAGAGAGGCACATTCAATTGCAGGGGGTGGGGGGGGGGATGGGCGTCGTCGGAGTATTTTTGAAATATATATTTCCAAATTAAATTTTCATGAAATAAATAATTGTCTGATGTTGTAAATCAATACTTAAATTTGAAATAATTAATTATTTCAGCTTTTGAGCAACATCATTTAATAGTCAAAAAAAAAATTCGAGCCTCATTTATCTGGCATCATTAAATGACCTTTACATTTGTGAAGCATCGCCTTGCCCGGATCGTTCGCCTCCAGATCAAGGCTAGGTCTGGTTTGGGATCCAAATTTGTAAACAGAAAAAATATATAAGGAAGTGAAATAAATATATATCTCCCCACACAAACTGAAATAAATATATTGCTCGAGTGTAAAAAAAAAAATGCGGATAGAAAGTAAAATAAATCATTTGTCCAATTCAAACCCCCCCCCCCTCCCTAGTAATTGAATGGTGCCTTCAAAGCGAGATAAATACACACTGGTTTAAATGTGTGGTATAAGTCACGATACCACGAAATGATACTAGTATTGGATTATAACACTGTGAATAACATCATATCGATGTAAATTTTTAAAAATACTGATTACCGTTGCCTCTCACTTTTGTATTATATAAACCAATCGATGTACATGGCGGCTACAGTTGAGATACAAAGAGGGCGCCCTTCGGCTTCCTGAAATTAGGCTTCCAAGGTCAAGTTAAGATCATTTTTATATAATATACTGGGACATAATTATAATCACTGTGCGTTATCACTATCACCAAATTATCAATCTGATTCATATTCGGCAAATAAATGCTGAATTTCAAGAGGTCAACGGGGTTGTAAGTAAGTAAAAGTATTTATTTTTAGAATTTTTGCCAGTTTGACCTTCAAGTGACCTTAATATGACATGTACGTTGTTTTCAGACGGTACACCAGTAAAACACAATCGCACACCATGTGATCCTTCATAACCCAATACACCTTTCTCAATAACAACACGCCACACAGTGAGCAACGCCGAACTGCTTTAATCAGACAACTGCTACACACTGTTCAATGACAACACGCCACACAGTGAGCAACGCCGAACTGTTTTAATCAGACAAGCTGTTCACGCGCAAACTCGTGCAAGCTGTCTATTATGTATTGATATTTTGCAATGGGAGCCCAAGCTGACGTTTCACACTGCTGCACGATGCAATTTTGCTCGTACAATTAAACATTAGGAAATGTGTGTAATAGAGGGAATAAGGGTGTGATAACCCTCCCATGGTTGACACTGCCCGCAATTTCTTGAAAATGTTTGTGGAAGATATGTCTGACCAATATAATCTCAAAATCAGTCTTTGTAATAGTTAATTGCCTCATTAAACGCGTTGAATTTTAAAAAAGTGGATGTGTTCACATTTTTTTGAAATTTTGACCTTGAAATGAACTTGATGTAACTTTGCTATGACCTTGGTGTTATTCTTATCATTATTAGTAGTCTCTTTGAGCGTTTGACATATTTCTGGAATACAAAAATAGTTTATAAATATGGTAATAATGATTTTCACCACTTTTGGCATCGCGAATGAGTATATAACCTTTCGATGTCGATGACCCCTAGAGGTCACCAGGGGTCAAATCTGGCTTACCTCCACAATTTAAGGTAAAGATCAGGATATGTGCTAAAAATGTATGGTAGAAGTTTCATGCTTTAATCATAAAATGCACAAGTGTTTCATTATGGGAGCTTAACCAGTACACCATGACCCAAGTATTTTGCCAAAATTTCTGAATTATTTTTAAAAGATTTATGACAGTTTGACCTTGAAATGACTTTGATATGACTTTAACGTTGTTTTTCGACGTTACCCCGGTAAAACATAATCCCAACCCATGTCAGACTTCATAGCCCAATTCTGCATCAATAGTTTGCCATGGGAGCCCAAACCGATGTTTAACAGCTGCTGCACACTGTAATTTTGCTCATCCAATTAAACATTAAGGAAGGGGTGTAGTAAGGGGAATACATAGGGTGTATTTCCCCTACCAAGTTAGATACTACCCTCAATCTCCTAAAATGCGCGTGGAAAAAATATCTGACCAAGACTGTGTCAAAACCAATCCTTTGAAATAGATGACTGCACCACTAGTATTGTTTAAATTGATTAAAAGTTGATATTTTCAATATTTGTTGCCATTTTGACCTTCAAATGACCCTAAAGTAACCTTGACATGACCTTGGTGTTATGTTTATGATTAACAACAGTCTCTTAGAGTATTAGCACACTTCTGGAATACAAAAAACATTTTATAGATATTGTAATACACAATTTTCACCACTTTTTGGCTTCGCAATTGGATATTTTGACCTTTCGAGGTCAATGACCTCTAGAGGTCACCAGGGATCAAATCTAACTTACCTCCACATCTTAAAATGAGCTACAGGATATGTACTAATAATGGTAGAAGTTTCATGCTTTAATCATAAAATGCACAATGGTTTCATTATGGGAGCTTAACTACTACACTACAGTGTAAAGGGTGAAAAAATACTTGCCTTGTAATGGGATTAAACATGTATTTTTCCTTTTAGATACAAGTGTGAATTGCCATTAACAGATTAAGGCACATTGTCTATGTTCATTACATAATAATGTCAGTAGGATTTGGATAAGGACGGTGATGAAATTGTCATCTGCAATTGTGTATATAATAATGTAGTGGGTTTGTGGACTGAATAACCTGGCACAATTGCAGAAAAGGTTTATACAGGTGTACTATTAGATTGATTTCTAATGGGGAAAAATACTTGCCTTGTGATGGGCTTGAGCATGTGTTTTTCCTTCTAGATGCAAGTGTTTAGTTAAATTAATAGATTAAGGCACATATTATAATTATGTTCATTACATTTTGTTTATGTGGAGATGGATAAGGTGATGAATTTGCATCTCCAACTGTGTATATATAGCTGTTTTGGGGACTGAATAACCGGGCACAATATCTAAAAATGTTTATAATAATAGATTTATGTCAAGTTACAACCAATTGATAACAAAATTTCACATTTTAGCTTATGGACTATGTGTTATCATAGGCTGAAAAGATTAAATGTCACTTTATTACATGTTTTCCGAACAATGGAATAAGCTAAGTTTAATTGAGAAATTAACTGATATTGAATCACTTATGGTTTCATAACAGTGAAGTAGGTCGATCAATCAGGCAAGGGATTCGGGGGGGGGGGACTCTGGTGTCACCTATTGTATTGACAGTCAACATATATATATCTATGAGTTTGTTAACTAATGTGGTATGTGATGGCTATGTGAAGTATGAGGAAGCAGAAGTTGTTAGATCAGTAGCTATCTTGAAAACCAATAACTGCGGCGGCGGAGTTGGCGACGACGGGTTAATAACAATAAATGACACACTCTTAATATATTTATGCTAACATTATACATATCCGGAATGTGAGAAATGTTCTCCCACATGTTGCATATCTGTGTAAATAGAATAACTGTTCATTTTGTTTATTTACTTGCATAATTATGTATCTAATATGTATTTACAAATATGACACAATTAAATTGCATGACAACTTTCCTCCAACAGTTTACATATCTGTGCAAAGAAAATATTGACAGTATTTAGCACCCCCTCCAACTACTGGTCAAATAAGCCTGGTACTTATGGCAGATGTGAACCTTCCACCCGGTTTACAATGTTCTGTCGGCTCCCAATCATCCATAAAAGTTATCAAGTACAAAATTGGCTGGCCAGTACGATCACCCTGTGCTGTATTAAAGTTGGCATATCCTTTCCAGCGCCGCATAGATACAGCGTATCTCATCCACAGCGTAATCAGACGGCCCGAGATTTAGTATCTCAAAACACCACTATCAAAACACTATCAACTGCCGCAACGTATTGAGACGTGGCAAAAAATCAGGGGTCTAAATGCCACAGCGTAATACTGCGTAATACCACCCACATTTCTCTCTATTTCATGTTTAAATCGTGTGCGTCACCCATGGTGTATTACTCTATGGAAGTGATAGCAATAGCTCGTTTACGGTTTAATACTCTTCGGCGTTTTCTTCACATACTGAAGCAATTACACTGCAGCGTATCTGTGCCAAGAATAAGTATAGCGATGAGGTACGTTGTGCCCAGCCAACACGATACATTAAGCCAATGCTGGCCACCGCCTGCGACGCTGGCCCAACAATAACCCAGCAGTATCGTGTTGGGTGGGGTGGCTGTCACAGAAACAATTTGATGCTATATAGTGATTGTTGACATAGAGGGCTGATATGCATTGTGTTTATGGGTTTATAGTCTGATTCATCAACATTTATAATATGATTTGTCAATGAACATTTTTTGAAACATATAGGCCTACACAGTTTTCATGCTGTTTTTATACAATTCGACCATGCTGATTCCCGATCCGATGAGTTCCAGATTGTAACTATTGAGCATTTTAAATAATAGGCGAAATTAAAAGTGGCCGTCATACGAAAACAGGTTACAATCAATTTTCTCTCATTTTTTAGTGCTAATGTAAGTGTTTTTCAAGGCATAATGCGACATTGATCAGGCGGGAGTAGAGTGCTGATCAACTCTACTAATCAATCATTCATTAAATCGCCTCAAAAATATTGCTACTGATATAGATTAAATAACAGCCAGTGGAAGAAGATTCCACTCAGTTATTGTATTGTCCTGTTCAGAAAATAATAACTATTGTATCCTGAATTGGATTATCAAGCATAGGGTTAGGTGCTGATGGGCCGACTAGATTGATTGTTCAGTAGCAAATGGCGGTTTGTGATTCCGAACATGACATGGTTTTGTACAGCAAATAATTGTTATTTTAAATTTGTGTTTCTTCTAATATACTTGAAATATGTCAATGCTTATTGACAATAAATAACTAACTATTATTATATAGTGACATTATACGATTATATTTTCTATATGCCTCTAAAATCTGGGTATAATGTCTTATAAAACAAATAGATCCTCTGTAAGTATTACCCAAGATGTAAAGTATACCATGCAACACTACGATAGTCTATGGATAAAATCCGGCCACTTTTGTCCAAGTTTCCTGGACACATGCATTGTTTTATGCAACTTTGTACGAATGTAGGTCTTATCAATCATTTCGCCAAAAGAAGCTTTTTGTGGTAATATCGTAACACGTTTGAATGCTGTAAATGGATTTAAAATTGGTCTACAAATATATGGTTGTTCCGAAGTGGGAACACCACAACGGTACAAGACGTTATCTATCACCAACTGGGATGGACTCTGCTTAACACAGCATAGTTATAGACATATTCCAATAAACAGTTTTTTCATGTTATATTGTTATCGTCGCAATTCTTTGTCTTCCAAATAGATACTTGAAAAGGGGCCGAGAATAACCATAATGGACAGATTAGCGATTGTGTCATGTTTGTTTCCATTTACCGACAAACTGAATTGTTAGAAAGCCCCATACCTTGGTTGCAATATCAATACAGGTGCATGTATTCATGGTCCAATTTGTTTAGCTTTAATCAAGTGGGAAGATAACAAAAATGTACTCGAAATATGGCATTTCAATAAAAATTACTGACGCTTCTACGGCAAAATGATAGTGGCGTTTTGGGGACTGATTTTTCCATCCGTCTTGAGTACGCTACGGACGCCCAGCAGGAAAATGACCCCGGCGTTTTGGCAGCCGCAAAAACGCTACGTTATAATACACCATGACGCTGGAAAGGATATCGCATACAACGCTGATCCAACAGTACCCCAGCATTGAATTTACGTTACACTGGGACATTGCAATTTCATTAAACATGATACTTTGTCAAGGACACAAATTTGTCAATTGTATCCACATTGGCTGGAATGAAATCAGGTCAAAACTCGTAAATATTCATACTGGGACATATTCTACAGTGTAATCAACCGGGGCACTCGCACTCGCACTCACACGGGTTTTTGTCACGTACGTCATTGTACGATACTTAATCTGATGAGCCTAATCATGATAATGAAAATGATAATAAGATTGCTTAACATATATTGAGATGGAGTAATGACTCCCTATCTTTGTAGATAGTACTGGACATACTCTGATACTGATTTACTTTACTAAGGTAATTACGGAATCAATGACAGTAATACAGTACTGTTGTGTATATTCATGAGCATGGCCGACAAACCAGTCATCATGCTTTTTAAGGAAGTCAGTTTTGAATCATATACATAATTAATGATAGTCAACCCTTTCGGGAGACGTGAAAAACATAGCCAACCAAGAGTATGAACAACCTTTTTTTATACTTTTTTATGTCATGTACATGTGTATATAATACGTGGGTGTCTAAAGTAGTTTATGTAATGTAATGAGAAGTAAACGACACGCATATAATTATATCTTAACGTTTGCGTCACTAAACATAGAAATAATTACTGACGAATATAGAATATAATAATGCACACTCATTATAGTTCATGAGCATTAGCCTGAAAACAGTTGAAACCCGGACAAAATTAATAAAAAGCTGATTTTTTCAGGAAACGTCCCCAGAGGTATCTAGATTTACATATTAAAAGTCCCTGAAAATCCGGACGGAGGAGCCTTTTGAGAATTTTAAGATGGCCACCAAGATGATCACGCAATCCATATGACACTACATCGGCGGCGATCATGGGCAACATAGAAAAACGTTAAATATTCATCAATATTGTCTGGCAGTAGTCTAGATGGACGTACTGACCACAAAACCAGTTGAAGTGGTATATTACAAAAGAAAATTGAGCTAAAATTCACTGATTTACACAATTACCTAGATATGACAATATGGCGGCGGCCATCTTGGACGCCATCTTGAATTTCTCCAGCTCCAGGGGGATTTTCGGGGAATTTTATATTAATATAAGTACCTCTATAGGTAGCTTTTTAAACAAAAAATGAGCTTGTTATGAAGTGTGTCCGTGTATAAGTCTAATGCTCCTGGACTATAATTCTCATCGGGCTAGATGATTGTGGTGCAGACAAAAGCTTTAACATAAAAATAGGATTACATTCTACTGTTATCACGTGCTGCAACACATGCACAGCACATGCGTTCCATACGCTTTATATGTCAAAAACGAGTCAATAACCTAATAGAGGTTTAATGTTGTGCTGTGATCCAACATTAACCCGGCATTGTGTCAGCATTTAGTGGATACTAAACGACATATGTGGTACTGGAGATGGCAGTTCTCTCACCACGAATAACAGTTATAAACTGTTGGCAGATCCTTTGTGCTTGCAATCAATACAGGTGGAGGGACATTGTCGATGATACTTTTTTGTTTCTATTGATAGCGAGTAGGCATACCCGTCAGCATTGCGTTGATATCTTCTGATGTCCGGGTAGGCCCTATAATTTATTAAGCTCGAGCTCCATAATATCATTCCCCACACTTACTTCCATTTCCCTAGACTGTTTTTCCTTGGCCTGAAAATAAATATCAGTACTGTATCAAAATATTCGATTACCACGATTCTAAATAGTGAGCATTGCATGTTGCGCCATTGTTACGCCAAAGGCACGTGCGGCATTGATCACAATACTTAAAGTAACTGGGTGGGAGTACATACATTTAATCACAGTGTACTATAATAAGCAAAAATATTCGTTATTACAGGAAACAAATTTGTCCAGTAAGGCACATAACAAGATGATTTATTACGTGAACAATTGCCTCCCTATTGCTATTTTATCGTTATATGCTTTATTTACCATTACCATGACTATATTGCATTGTTGCAGTACTGCATCCTTTGATTGACGGATTCGGTTACCATGTTTCATATTTTCGAAAAAAATTCACCGAATAACAAATTATCATAATCCATCTGAATAAACAAGATAAGGAGGTATAGACCAGACGTGGCTGGGGGTAAGGTGTCACCCGGAATGGGAATTTAGGCCACTATCATTTTCACATAGCTGGATTATTCAGGGGCCAGAATCTACCTGTTGATCAGGTAACTGCCGCTGCTTTACTGAAATATAGCCAAAATTGTACATCACCTATGCGCGACTTTTTCCCGATTTAAAAAAATCTAGCATATTACACATTTCCGCCCACTGAGTAGTGAGATTTTGAGCTATATCAATATATTTGATATCAACAGAAAGCTACTGGCACAGGCTTTCACGAGGATGTAACATATTTTTTGTCCAATCTTTGAAAAATGCACAAGAGAGCTTTAAGTTATTATTTTAACCCCTAATTTTACCTATTTTTCATTCTTTTTCAGAAAATAGTCAAAATACTTTTCCCTTGGCCGATTTTTGTATGGTATATATGTTTAGTTTTGATTCAAACATGTTCTAGAACTATTATGGTCTTAAAATGAACCCATTTGGAATAAAAATATTGATCTATGTGAACATATTACACGCTTTTTTGGTTAGACGTAAAAATCTGCTCCCTTTTCTTCAGGCTTGGGAAAATTGAAGTTATCTCACATTTTTGTCCCACTGAGTAGTCAAATTTTGAGCTATGTAAATATATGTAATATCAATAAAAAGCTACTGGCACAGGCTTCCACGTGGATGTAAGATATTTTCTGTCCAATCTTATCTTTGAGAAATGTACAAGTGAGCTTTAAGTTGGTATTTTAACCCTTAATTTTACCCATTTTTTTAGGCTTTTCAGCCAGTAGTCAAAATATTTGATTCAAACATGTTCTAGAACTATTGTTGACTTAAAATAAACCCATTTGGAATAAAAATAATGAGTTATGTGAACATATTACACACATTTTTGGTGAGATTTAAAAATTGACGAGCTTTTCTTCAGGCTCGGGAAAATTGACTGTATCTCACAGTTTTGCCCAATGAGTAGTCACCTGTTGAGCTATGTCATTATATTTGATATCAATGGAAAGCTACTGGCACCGGCCTTCACATGGATGTAAAATATGTTGTGTCTGATCATTGACAAATGCAAAATAGAACTCTAAATTGGTATTTTAACCCTTAATGTTACCTATTTTTAATAATTTGTCAGTAAATAGTCAAAATACTTTTCTCTCAGCTGATTTTTGTTTGGTATAAATGTTTAGTTTTGCTTCAAACATGTTTTACAACTATTGTTTACATAAAATAAACCCATTTGGTATAAAAAATAATGAGGTATGTGAACATATTATATGTTTTTTTGGCTAGACGTAAAATTAGATCGCTTTTCTTCAGGCTCGGGAAAATTGACCATATCTCACATTATTGCTCACTGAACAGTCACATTTTGAGCTATATCAATATATTTAATATATTTAATATCAATAGAAATCTACCGACACAGGCTTTCACAAGTATGTAAAAAAGGTTGTGTTTGATCATTGACAAATGCACAAGAGAGCTTTAAGTTGGTATTAATTTTACCTATTTTTCATACTTTTTCAGTAAATAGTCAAAATACTTTTCTCTCAGCTGACTTTTGTATGTTTGTATTAAAAGTTTATTTTTGATTCAAACATGTTCTAGAACTATTGTAGACTTAAAATAAACCCATTTGGAATAACAAATAATGAGCTATTCAAACATATTACACACTTTTTTGAACGTTGTTGAACGTAAAATTTGAGCACTACCCTGCTAAATTTGTATCATATCCCTCAATTTGAAAAAAATGCAACGTTTTTTTTGTAAAAACCAGCAGAACTTCTCGCTCATGTTAACTTTATATTGTATAAATGTTTGTTATTACTTTTACATTCTCTGGGGCCATTTTTCAAAAATGATCTTGACCACTGAAGAAGTGATCACAGCCCATTAAAAGATATCTCAGCAACTACAAAATGATCTTGACCACTGAAGAAGTGATTACAACCACTCGAACTTATCTCAGCCACTACAAAGTGATATTGGCCTCCGGGGGAGTGATAGCAGGCGCTTTAAAAGGTATCTCAGCCACTACAAAAGTGATATTGGCCACTGGAGGAGTGATAACAGGCGCTTTAAAAGGTATCTCAGCCACTACAAAAGTGATCTTGGCCACTGGAGGAGTGATAACAGGCGCTTTAAAAGGTATTTCAGCCACTACAAAAGTGATCTTGGCCACTGAGAAGTGATCGCAACAATTTTTAAAGTGTCTGTGATCTTTTCTTAAGTGGTCAAGATCCCTTTTGTAGTGGCTTAGATAATTTTCAAAGTGGCTGTGATCACTTCTGCAGTGGCCAAAATCACTTTTGTAGCGGCTGAGATAACTTTTGAAGTCGCTGTGATCACTTCTTCAGTGGCCAAGGTCACTTTGGAGCGGATGAGAACATTTTTAATGTGGTTGTGATCACTTCTTCAGTGGTCAAGATCATTTTTGAAAAATGGCTACAGAGAATGTAAAAGTAAAAATATACCATATAAAGTTACCAAAAAAGTGTGTAGTATACTCAAATAGCTCATTATTTTTTTATTCCAAATGGTTTATTTTAAGTAAAAAATAATTCTAAAACATGTTTGAATCAAAACTAAACATTTATTACATACAAACATCAGCTGAGAGAAAAGTATTTTGACTATTTACTGAAAAAGTATAAAAAATAGGTAAAATTACCACCAACTTAAAGCTCTCTTGTGCAATTGTCAATGATCGGACACAACCATTTTTACATCCATGTGAAAGCCTGTGTCAGTAGATTTGTATTGATAAATATATTGATATAGCTCAATATTTGACAGCTCAGTGGGAAATAATGTGAGATATGGTCAATTTTCCCGGGCCTGAAGAGAAGTGAACTAATTTTACGTCTAACCGAAAAAAAAACATATAATATGTTTACATAGCTCATTATGTTTATCCAAATTGGGTTTATTTTATGCAAACAAAAGTTCCAGAACATGTTTGAATCAAAACTAAACATTTAGGTATCAGCTGAGAGAAAAGTATTTTGACTATTTACTGAAAAAGTATTAAAAATAGGTAACATTAAAGGTTCAAATACCAACTTAAAGCTCTATTTTACATTTGTTAAGGACCGTGCACAAGTTGTTTACATCCATGTGAAGGCCGGTGCCAGTAGTTTTCTATTGATATCAAAAATATTGACCAAATTTATACGTCTAACCAAAAAAGTGTGTAATATGTCCACATAACTCATTATTTTTATTCCAAACGGGTTTATGTTAAGGCCACAATAGTTCTAGAACATGTTTTTATAAAAAATAAACATATATACCCTACACAAATCGGGTAAAAAAAAGTAATTTGACTATTTACTGAAAAAGTATGAAAAATAGGTGAAATTGGGGGTTAAAATACCAACTTAAAGCTCTCTTGTGCATTTTTCAAAGATCGGACAAAAAATACGTTACATCCACGTGAAAGCCTGCGCAGTAGCTGTCTGTTGATATCAAATATGTTGATATAGCGCAAAATTCCACTACTCAGTGGGCAGAAATGTGTAATATGCTTGATTTTTCCAAATCGGGAAAAAATCGCGCATAGGTGATGTACAATTTTGGCCATATTTCAGTAAAGCAGCGGCAGTTACCTGATCAACAGGTTGATTCTGGCCTCTGAATAGTCCAGCTATGTGAAAATGATAGTGGCCTAACTTCCCATTCCGGGTGACACCTTACCCCCAGCCACGTCTGGTCTAGTATAAGTTGCCGTAAAAAATATTTTTTTCGCTTGTTACACTTAAATTGACATTATCAGTTGAAAATTTTGACTACTTGCTGAAAATGTCTAAAAAATGTGTAAAATTTAGGGGTAAAATACCAACTTAAAGCTGTCTTGTGCATTTGTCAAAGATCGGACAGAAAATATGTTACATCCACATATGTTACATCCATGAAAGCCTGTGCGAGTAGCTTTTAATTGATATTACATATATTGATATAGTTCAATATTTGACTACTCAGCGAGGCAAAAATGTATGATACTATCAATTTTCACAAGCCTGAAGAAATACGAGCAAATGTATACGTCTAACCAGAAAAGTGTGTAATATGTCCACATAACTCATTATTTTTATTCCAAACGGGTTTATGTTAAGGCCACAATAGTTCTAGAACATGTTTTTATAAAAAATAAACATATATACCCTACACAAATCGAGTAAAAAAAAGTAATTTGACTATTTACTGAAAAAGTATGAAAAATAGGTGAAATTGGGGGTTAAAATACAAACTTAAAGCTCTCTTGTGCATTTTTCAAAGATCGGACAAAAAATATGTTACATCCACGTGAAAGCCTGCGCAGTAGCTTTCTGTTGATATCAAATATGTTGATATAGCGCAAAATTCCACTACTCAGTGGGCAGAAATGTGTAATATGCTTGAGTTTTCCAAATCGGTAAAAAATCGCGCATAGGTGATGTACAATTTTGGCCATATTTCAGTAAAGCAGCGGCAGTTACCTGATCAACAGGTTGATTCTGGCCTCTGAATAGTCCAGCTATGTGAAAATGATAGTGGCCTAACTTCCCATTCCGGGTGACACCTTACCCCCAGCCACGTCTGGTCTAGTATAAGTTGCCGTAAAAAATATTTTTTTCGCTTGTTACACTAAAATTGACATTATCAGTTATTTTTCAATAACAATATTATTGTATTCAGTAACTTAGGATAGCTACAATGCAGGTAATAGCATCTTGCCACATCAGGTCTGACAGCCAGATCGCTGGTCTGAGCTTGACAACAGGTGTGCTTTGTAGCTGTACAAAAAGGAGGGGCTGGATCAGCATGAATATTCATTATGACGTCACCGGTTTATAACTACTGTCTGCAGTGTGATAGGTAACAATCACGTCAACTTGTCTGGGTTGTCTAAGTTGGCCAGAGAGGAGGGGGGGGGGTCGTATACTCATAGTACATATGCGTGATATCCAGGAGTCTTGCGGTAGCAGACAACTGGATAGATAAAGATGGGCGATTTTAATCACTTTGATGTTGGCACGTAGCCACTGTGACGAGCAAAAATTATCAGAACTCTTACATACATACTGTATATATAACTCAGAAGTCGGTAAAATGACTCATCTGCAAGTCTATTATTGACATCAGCATTATTGACAGTCGTCCGGTGGTCCGTAATAGAGAATTTACCATTAATATGATTTTTGTCTAAGCCCACTGACTACGCTAGCCCGAAATTGCAATGCGAGGCATTATCTTTAATGTACGTGCCTTTTGCAGCTAAATGTAATTCAAAACCATTCTATAAATTTTGAAGCCTGAATTTGCCATTGTCATCTTCATCCACAACAAGCCGCGAATTGCTGTCGCAATTCTCGACCTAATTGCAGTGAATGAAGATGACTACACGTGGGTGTGATGAGTTCAAAGGAATAACCCTTTAACAGCCAAATTACTTGATTGGAATTTTCACCCACTGGAAGTTGTGTCTCGCTGACGTTATCCACAACTTCAAGTGGGTAAATATTATTCAGATTTGACAAAATGGAAGTCAACTATTTTTAAATAAGTGCTGATTGATGTCACGTTTTATCTTCAACATGTTTAAAAGCTGATATGCAATATGCTAATTAAAAATGTAAAAAAAACTAATATAATATGTACCGGCGGGCTAAGGGTCAAAGGCAAAACACATAGCATTTGGCACTACTTACGTGCCGATTTTGCATCTCCTCTCACATTTGTAGTACGGACGTTTCTCGTGGTACATACACATCCCTATGCAAGTGGTCTGTGCACGCTCCTGAAAGGTCATACTAAAAAAACAAACATTTTATATTATTGATTTTGATAATCAGTGTTGTTATTAGTACTACTATTTAAAAAAATAAATAAACTAACAATACAATGAGTATTTGTACAGATATGTGTCTGATAATTTCGCTGTGGCTTTAGATGTTAATATCTCATCATAGCAGACACAAATTACTCTTAAGAAGTTCAAATTTCAATAATTATATACACGTAAGTCACGGTTGCATCTCAACAGACATGGGCAAGGCGTAAATGGCCTTGTTATTTCAGCCCTACCATGTGTGTGGTGATTGTCAGTGTTTTAAAAGTGACATTGTGATAATAATCATGATGCATAGCCATATCCTGTGTTTCAACGGACAATGTGTTAATTTGATGCCCTCCTTGTACAATTGAGCCCTACCAGGGTTATTTGTTGCCGAGGCTGGTAGGGCTCATTATTGTACAAGGAACGCCTCAAATTATCACATTGCTGTCCAGACACACGCTATAATAGGCCCCATATTCACAGCACTTGCTCTTCTGGGTAATGAAACTGTCTGGACGCGAATCTCGTAAGCTTATTGGATAACTCTATAATTAACACATACGTTTACTTAGAAAAAAGTAAGCAAAAATGTTTATTCAGCTACATATCCAAATGTAGCATTCGCAAACGCTCGCTACCTTGCCTTCTCCCTAGACCAAGTGTTACATAAAGGTTACAGAGAGCTAAAAGCGTGCTCAAAATACAGTTTCACCAAATTGCCTCCAGCAGATTATGCTTAGGGCACGAGATCTGGCATTGTTAGAAGGATTGATTAATCCTACGGTTTGCACCGTAGAGTGCACAGTTTAATATTTAGACGTCAATTTACAAGTAGAATATACACAAATGCGGTGCAAAAATAACAATTTTTCCAACACTAAATGATAAAATTAAGTGACACTTAATTTAGTGGGACTTATTGACTTATCGTAACTTCACAAAAGGTAGGAATGTAGAAATCACTCACTATATTTCTCGTTTTTGTCTGCTGTGGGAAACATCAGGTGAGATGATCGCCTCTCCGGGATCAATAGCATCCTGTGTAATCGGAAATAATCTCAGTGGCAATGATACAGATCCAGATAATATAATACACGGCGGTGGCACCAGCAATCGACAAACACAAGGCATCGGGACACCGCTTGGCCAACGTATGCATAAGTTGTCAGTGCGGTAACCCAATGCGTTGTGCTTGCTGATTGTATTAGACTTTTGAATTACAAAGTATTATCAACCCCTTAGAGCACTGAGGTATTCAATTTAAATGTTAAAGTAACTTGAAGTCTGTGTCTCGCTACCGCGACACACAACTTCAAGTGGCTGAAAATGTATGTTATTTTTGAAATTTATGTCCCAATATATATATCAGTGTTTCAAGATTGAAGGCATATTTTACTTTTGAAATCTGGTTATCATGGGTTATACAGGTGCTAATAAAACACATAATGTCTACTTTAGTCGACATCAGTGCTCTAAGGGTTATTACATTGCGCATAATTACAAATGTTTTCACCCTGAGCTGTAAAGCGGGTGCTTATATTAACCCTTAAAGTGTGGATTAATTTTGAAAAAAAAACCTGGAGGCCAAAGGGTTAATTTCAATTTGAAATCATCATAAATGCCTTAGTCAGCTCTTCACAATTCATTTGAATACCTATCCCTGCCTATGTTATTATCAGCGGTCATTAGAAATATTTTTACTCTTACAGTGCGGGGATCGACTTTAGTCGTCAGAATCTGACGTCTACAGACGTCAGATTCTGACGACTAAAGTCGATCCCGGTGCTGCAAGGGCTAATAAGACATAATAAGTGTGAGTTTGACCTGATATTATCAATAAACTATATTAGGACAATGAGTCCGTACATCAAAACAAAAATCAAATTAAAACCCATTAACATAGTCAATAATCACTGATAATACCGATATAAATTGTTGTGATTGCTATAATGTATTAAACAAATATTTTATTAAACTAGATTAAATAATGCACAAAATATTTTGCATATGTATGTGTTCTTAACGTATTTAAAATCTCACCTCTGAGAGTACCTCTATAACTTCCAGTATTAATAACAGGATGACTGTTCCACAAACACGTTTCCCCATCTGTTGGCGAAGATGAGATTTTGAACAACCTAATATTATGGGACCTGGTTTCAAATAAATAAGCAAGTTACCAGTTATGAGAAATCACTATATGTCGCTACATACCGTAACCGTTATCAACATTATATACTTTCAATATTTATCTTAACATCCGTTTACCATTCTTAAAATGTGTTTAGGGCCTACACACTGTTTATATATTTGTGCTTATCTGTATATTTTGCTTCCTCTTCGTGTCATGCATATTCATTCATCCACAATTCACATCAATATTTCCATAGCTATTTCTAATTAATAATGAATAATGAATAGCATGTCCATCATTGTTCAGTTTGATAGCACATATATTTTTATTTTGAATAAGAGAAAACGATGTTATTAATATCACCATGTTGTTCACCTGGCAGGGAATAAAAAATACCGAATTTTCTAAAAAGCTAAACTATAATATAGCGTGTCAAATTAAAAATAGAAATGTCCCAATTTTTACTGGTGGTGGCATTTTTTATTTAATTATTTCTATTCCAAATATATGAGACGACGTATAATTATATCCGTCACTAACACCTAAATGGCTGAAATAGCAACGGTTGGAACAGATAAACAATCTCAGGATAAATCACATTGCGGAGATAAAGAAACTCTTTTGAACACAGGTATTCAGGTAATTCTCCTAATTACTCACCGTTGTTTTGATTAGTGTATCCCTGTGATCCACCTGAGTCCACAGCCACACACACAATGACGGTCTCTCGGGGACCGTCTCCTGTTAACACCGAGGCGTTCAATGGGGGATTATTTCCCCTTGTTGGCTGAACTATCCGCACACCGCGCAAGGGAATCGCCTAACAATGAGTCCACACGTGGGACAACACACAGGGATTTTGCTACCTTACTGGCGGGACCAGAAGGGTGTGCCGCTCTGCAAAGACAAAAGGCGGTAACTGCTTACTTTAAAAGTAAGCAGTTACTGCAT
Organism: Flabesymbios commensalis; assembly: GCA_964017125.1. Lineage (NCBI taxonomy): Eukaryota > Metazoa > Annelida > Polychaeta > Terebellida > Flabelligeridae > Flabesymbios > Flabesymbios commensalis. The sequence continues at coordinate 23,700,454 of OZ024903.1, forward strand.
TTTGGCTTTGCACGTCTGCTCCGCAATGCTTTGCATGATCGTATGGACAAAGGGGCAGGTGATCCCAACCCTTTGCAGGCTGGTCATAAAAGTGACCTCTGGATCTGCGCCATCATTGGAGAAGCAGGGGCAATGACATATGCATGGGAGGTAGATCCTCTACAAAGAAAAAAGGCAGTAACTGCTTACTTTGCTGGTAAGCTGTTAGTGCCGTTTGGCTTTGTACGGCAGATTGAGAGTCATCTGGTGAAAGAGAATCAAGTATATTGGACGTAATGATAATACGCAGATAAGTTTTATTTTTATCTATATGACATTGACATTTGTAGAAAAAGGCGTCGTCTGAATGATAGATTTACCTAATCAGTGCAAATCCAGAGTGCCTTTTCTATTATTACTCGCTGTATAATAAACTTTCAAATTCATAGTATCTGTGAAGTTGATTCAAACTCGGAAAGGGTGCGTGAAAAATCACTTTATGGCGATGCAGCCTAATGGGAATATCTGGAGGCGGGGTGACGGAGGTTAGATATCGATTGAGCGGGAAATGCAGGCATTGAGCCATGCCATTCCTGTGTACAAATCTATCAGCAACATAAACCCTATCGTCACAATCATCTGACGTGCAAAGCCAAAAGGCAGCATCTGCTTACTTGTAAAGTAAGCAGATACTGCCTATAGGCTCTGCAGAACAGAATTCCCCGTGGAAATGCAGAAGATAGCGTTGAGCCAAGGACTCCATTAGAAGCTCGCGCCATTAGTTAATCAATGTATAGTGATACCAGAATGACGAATCTCCCATGTGAATATTGAAATTTATATTCGATAATCATCTACCTTTTCTGGTTACCTTTTACCGCTATTCTGCTCAGGAAAAGTCAAAAGACAGTATGTGCTTAATTGTAAAGTAAGCAGATACTGCATTTTGGCTTTGGAGGCCAGTTTAATTAACATACACTGCGGGAAAACGTTCTCTCATCATTTATTGCTAGAAACTGACGCGCAAAGACAAGCGGCGGTAACCCCTTATTTTACAATAAAGCCGCTACTGCTGCTTGCCTTTACAGGGACCATAGCTTCCCGATGCAATTGTTATTATAGCTGTCAGCACAAGATGGAGCATAATAATAACATTCACACTTATTCATGTAATGAATTCTTGCATACCTAGAGGCCATTAATCTTCGATACGCCCACGATCACAGCAATTATTCCCAGCGATGTTTCTGTGTCCGGCTAATGACCATGACGTCGGCACAACATTGATCCATCATTTGTAAATTTATTATCTCGGTTTGAGCAATAACTCAAATTAATTATACTGATCTAATGAATAATGCAGGGTATATAATTTGCAACTATTGACATAAAAAGATTGTAATTTGTAGTGCATTTCTCTCCCCTTATTGATATGGTAATATTCTCTCAATGATCTCAACGTCCCGTTATACTAGTAGTTTAATAATAAATTTAAAGATCTAGAGACACAAATCAGGGACAATCTGTGTGAAATAAATTTAATATCCTTTTTTTTCAATACTACAAATGCAAGCTAATATTCGATATGTTTGTGTAGGTGGAAACCTCGATAAGCATTATGCTTCTGTTGTCACCTATTTTTTTCATGATGTTTCAAAGGCATATATTTGCTATGTGAATTACTTCTGTATTTGTCATGAAAAAAATTATCTCTCTCAATCAATCAAAAAAACAATCTACTTGTGTATGACTGTAGGCCTATCATGGACATTATTTCTACGCTGAATGTTGCCAAAACGTCAATATATGAATTCAGCTTGAACTAATTTAACCAGTGATTGTCAGAAATTGTCAATTGTGATATCGTAATAATCATGCTTTACCTGTAAAATACCACATTAATCAGCGCTGATTTGTTCCTCTTTAGATGACAGGAGACCCTCGGTCGATCCCGGTACTGCCCGCATCCAGATAACGCCTCATCCCGGAGCGGACGCTTTATTATCCGCGGCATGTCACCGCAAATATGCGGTCGGAAACGGCGCATTGAGAACCGGTGTTTGCCAATTTATTTTTACCGGTGTCCGCACTGTTTGCTCCTTGTTACCGAGAGTACGTTTCCACACATCCAAGCAGTATTTCTAGGTCATCTACAAAAATGCTGCACGGTTCCAGGGCATAACGATTGTATATTAATTTACACTTCAGTAAGTTGAGGCTGTGCCAGGGTCGGAACCAGAACTTAAGGAAGGGGGTCTGAACTTTTTTTCTAATTTAACGTACAGCATCGATGTTCTGGTCTTCTTGGCTAATACGATAAAAAGACTGTCAGTGGCCATTTCGCACCACCAAATTGATTAGGCACAATACATTTGTGTGGGTCAAATTTCAACCTCAAAATGTCTACCTGATTACTATAAATTATATATGTGTCAAAACCGAACACTTAGCTTTTAGTTAGAGCCGGAAAATCACTTTATTAATGAACCAATATCATACGATGAAATAAATAAAGCAGTACAAGAATTAAAACTAAATAAGTCACCCGGAGAAGACACGACCCCTAATGAAATAATAAAGCTTAAACCGGTAATCTGTATACTATATAAGCTTTTCCATTTTAGCTTTGCTAATAGCATAGTTCCAACAGCTTGGTTGAAAGGTGTAATTACACCGATTCCTAAAAGTACATTCAAATATCCATGCATGCCACTCAATTACAGAGGAATAACACTGTTATCTTGTATGAGTAAAGTATATACGAAAGTTTTGAATAAAAGAATAATTTTGGATAATCTATTCAGTTTGACATCTATAATACGTAACGAAAACTCAGCTGGTAAACACGTTTATGCCGCATTCTTAGATATGCAAAAAGCATTCGATTGTGTCGACAGAGATTTACTGAAATACAAGTTATTAAGTATTGGAATAAATGGAAAAATATTCAATGCAAAAGACCAATTATATAGAAAAACTGTTTCCTGTGTAAAATTAAATCAATTTAAAACAAACTGGTTTGAAGTTAACAGTGGCGTACGTCAAGGAGATTCATTATCACCAACATTATTTAACATTTGTATAAACGATTTAATTATTGACTTAAATTCCATGGATTTCGGAGTTGATATTAATGGAAGACGAGTATGTTGTCTTTTATATGCAAATGATATTGTGATATTTTGTAACACGGAGTCTGATCTGCAGAAGTTGCTTGATCGGGCACACAGATGGTGCTATAAATGAAAAATTCAAATTAATCATGAAAAATCAAACATTGTTCATTTTCGACGCAAACGTGTTAATAGATCATCACGCAGGTTTAAATTTGGATCAAAAGAACTGTCTGCTGTTAACAGTTATAAATATTTAGGATTTTTATTAGATGAACATTTCGATTTTGTACAGGGTGTTGATGTCCTTAGTAGCTCAGCAGGTCGCGCTCTCAGTTCGGTCATTGCAAAATTTAAACACCTGAGAAATGTCGGCTTTACAACTTATACAAAACTATACAATTGTTGTGTTAAACCAATTTTGGAATATTCTTCAGCTGTGTGGAAAGATAAAAAATATATAGAACACATTAAAGTGTTTAACAGAGTTATAAGATTTTTTCTTGGGCTACCAAGGACTGTTCCGATTGTTGGAATGTGTGGTGACATGGGATGGATTGCGCCAGCATACAGTTTTAGTTTAAATAGATTGACTATGCACCCAGATCGACTCACAAAACGAATATTTGAATGGGACTGGCTGAAGAAAAATAATAACTGGTCGGAAGATATTTTACATTTATTAAACAAACTAGACATGGCTGATTTATTTTACAATCAAAACTATTGTGACCTTAAAAAACTGAAACTAAATTATATGAACTTTACGCCATACAGTGGAAGGAATCGTTGACGTCATTCCCGAAACTCCGTACTTATATTAAACATAAAGTAGAGTATAAAGAGGAATGTTATTTGATATGTAACTTAGCAAAATCCAAAAATTCTTTGTTAGCTCAGCTTCGTTTAGGAGTGCTTCCCTTAGCCATTGAAACTGGCAGATATACAGGCAAAAGTATAAAATTGAGAGTTTGTGTTGTATGTGACAGTAATGAGAATGAATTGCACTTTATATGTCAATGTTCACGCTACGATGAATTAAGAAAAGAACTGTATGACTTTATTATTGTCACAATACAAGACATACACTTTAATACCTTAGGGGATGAAGACAAATTTTGTCTCATAATGTCGAACCCACATATAGTATATAAATTGGCCTGGTTTGTACAGACAGCTTGGAATGAGCGACAAAATATTTTGTACAATGAATAGTTAATGGGTGATGATTTGGTGTTGGGCCAATGTTTTTGACAATGACCCAGCACCACATTGAATATAATTATTATATAATGTATTTTATTTACAACCTCGCTGTGCTCTTGTGGTTATGCTGGTAATAATCTCACAACTGGCACGGGGCGTTGACCCTGTGTGTTGACCCAGTAGTCAGACATAGCATTGACGCGGTATTGGGTCAACGCCTCGTGTTTGTTTGATTGTCTTTAAAATAGTTTATTTACATGTTTACCTTGTAAGTTCAACAGGTTAACATATAATTATAGGGTGGTGTAATTTTATAAGCCGCTGCTTCAGTGCTGCGCCAATGTCTCAAGCGTTGGCCCAGCATTAAAGCAGCGTTGAACCAACAGTGGCCTTTATTATTTCACGTTTGAATACTGATCTCTTGTTAAACTCCGGCAAACACGAGACTTTGCTGGTTGAGAGACGGGCCGACATCATAGACGTTGGTCCGTCGCTTTGCTAGGACCGGGTCCATGCAGGTGTATTCGCTGGAGCATCACCATTTTAGGGCCTACATATATATGCCTACATTCTCACACCTCGTCTGTACACCTCATTTTTATGCATACTTGTCATATAAACTGACGAATAAGCCTCAAGGGCTGGGTACTGAAATTAAACTGATTAAATTATTGTTTTTGCTGTATTTTGTACTCGTCAGTATAATAAACGAATTGAATTGATGAAATATATGAATAAAGGCATATTAGTTGATTTAGCTTGTCAATGCTCAATTCAGATATTTTAAGCTTTACTAACATTTATTATATGTAATTAGATTATAATTTTTTTTTTTTTTTCAAACAATGATGGAGGAAACATGGTGTGAAAACACGCGTGGATGTTTTTGCTGATTGTTTGCAAACTAATATGTAATTATATGGTCTTGTTGTGTTATGCTAATTGATTATCTGAGCAGAATCCTATTTTATTGCAACTTTTGCCCCAAGAGGAGCATTGTGACCGCAGATATTTCACTGGAAATTGTAAGCTCATCGATTTCCGAAAAATGCCTTTTAAAAAGAGAAAAATGTAATTATTGCCGGTTAGCATATTCTAATACATTACGTAGTTAGCCATTCTATAATGCATTATATTGGTATATAAATTATACAAAATAAGGCTATGTTTCCTTGAACAAAACGTAAAAAAACGTAAAAAACATGGTGTAAATAATTTATTTTGTTTTAAAAGATAGCATCTGGTAAAATTATTCAAACATCATTCCCAGTAATTATTGCTAATTTGCACATTTTATGCTAATAAAGTATCATCCTGATCTTGAAAAAATACATTTTATTGAAATCGGTGATCATGAAAACCCTAGTGTAGGCACTTTATTTAGGATTCAAAGTTGATTCGTTCATGATATATTGCTTGAAGCTGTAATGTGCATATTTTATGCTAAATACGTTCTAAAATGTCATACAGCACGTTTGCTTCATATACACAGCTTTCTTGTAAACTAGATTTACCATTTTATGCTAAACAGTGATGAAAATAATTCGATATTCTAGTATGTCGGACTTTTTTCAGCTAGAAGGCGGACATCTTAAAAAAAAACTCAACACGGGTACTACTAGAGTGTATTACTCTATAATTTCTGAAATGTTGTCACATGTTTCGATGTTTTTTTTATAATGCTCATACACTATTAGGTCAAATAAAGGAATAATCGATAAGAAATAAACGCATGACTGGTATTACAGGGATTGGAACTGTGGCCTCAGGTCCTGGAGTGGTGGTTGGAAACTGCCATATGTCACGCCGGAGTTCAGGTTTTTTTGAAGCAATATTGTGTGTGTGTCATTCATTTATTCATTCGTTTATTCCTTCACCACGTAGGCTCTCTATAATTTTTTGCAGCCAATTTTATTTTTATGTCATAGTTATTGAGGTAGAGTGATATTGATATACGATACGCAGGTTGTATGGGAGGAAGAAAAACATGTTAGAGATCAGAAGAATAGCTCAGAGGTAAATTCCAAATAATGTATAATAAATAAATAAATAAAATAATGTATTAAAATGGCCGTTGAAATATTATAAAACATAATTTGTGTGGACCAGTCTAGTACCCGTATACCAATCTTTACCAAGCTATTACTGAAGCAAGATTATGCAACACTAGGCCGTTTTATACTAGTTTATGACTTTGTTGAAGAAATTGATATTTCTAAGTTTTAAAAGTTTATTTATAAAATAAAATTCATTAAAAAATGTAAGAAATGTATTTCACGACGTCAATAACTATAGCCTAGACCTGCTAGCTGAAATGACTAATAAACACCAACGCACACCTTCTCATATGCGTCTTGCGTCAGTTGCGACATAGACCATACATTTAGTCCAGGCTATTAGGGTCAAAATAGAGCGGAGTGTGTGCATTTTTGGATTAAATTACAATTTTTTGCGAAGATGATCAGTAACATGTCCTCTTTCGATCCAAATATAGCTCAGTCAATTTTGACACGATAAACACTTAATTAACAGCTAATTAGTATCCATAATTGCAAACCCACGGACAAATCCGAACAAAATGATATCTCAAGAATCGGTAGATCGATTTTAATGATCTTGAGTTGTGTTATTTATTTAACGTATAGCCTACACAATACAAATATTCATAAGATGATTAGTGGTCAAGGTCACGTGATGCCGCTGAGTCAAGGTCAAATGTGAGCAAAGTTGAAAAATTCTGATCAATAATAATCTTCCCTACCTCAGCACCTCAAATCCGTCGTTATCAGCAAGAACCTGCTAATGGCGCTTAACAGGTTATTGCATGGAGCCCTTCAATAAGTTTCGTGTTTTGTAGACACATGTTTTACACTAATATCTTCACCAATTTCTGAACAGAATTTAACTTTCCCGAGGTTCCACTGGAATGTGACTGTACCATAGAGAGTTTAAAATGCGATTATTACATACCATTTTCTACAAATTATTTTAATTTTGGTTATTTTTTAAAAATAAGTATACATGTTGATTAAATAGTCATTTCCACAGCAGCGACTCACCGATAACACTTACAGAAACACCCGTGACAAAATCCCGAAGCAATCATCCCGCGTACATCATAGTAGCGCGCAGCCCGAGGGCTGACGCGAGATTATGCACTAGTAGACAGGGATATATCCTAACCAATCTAATAAACATGTCTGTCAAACTTTTCTCAACGGTTTCTATTGTATTTTTTCCCGTAGATTTCAAATCTGCCAGATACCATTCAAGATTTTGCATATTTAATTAGCTAATTTGCATATTTCTAAAATGGCCGCCGAAAAAAAGTAATCGGCTATCAATACAGTTCCGGCAATCCTAGAAATGTGTTTTTTGGCCCCAAGTTCGGGTTTTGAGATCTAATAATGCAATTTTGACGACAATATTAATTTTGGGGTCATGGTTAGGTCATAGGTCACGTGACCATTGAATACAATATCCAACATTCACGTTTTAGCAAAAAGTGCACAACTTAACTTTTTTTGGATAAAAATAATGATGATTTGAATGCCTGATAATATATATTTAATTTCAGAGAGTTACATCTTATACACAATACTATATTTATTAATACAAGATGGCCGCCATAATTCAAAGTAGTGGCCGCCAGCCAAATCCAAAATCAAGATATCTTAGTTTCTGGTTATCATATCTAAGCAATCTTAGTGGCTTGATTAAGGTTTTTTGGACCAAGGAATACAATGCCAAACATCGTTTATACTGTCAAATGATTTTTTAGAGGTTTTTGAATATTTTTGATCTCTATAGTTTGATATTTTGGCAAAATTGTGTGATCTATCTACGCCACAATAGTTATATTTGGATGACTTCCTCCCAGAATGAGCTTATCATCCGCACACTGTTCTGAATTCACATACTAACATGATATAAAGTTAAGCCATATAAATTACATGTGCATGACAGCGACAAAATAGGTAAATAGACATCATTTACATTATAAAACGACACTGTTATGTTGTAGAGTATGTAAAACTACTACCCAGGGGGGTTAACATCATATTTTCTGGAAAACTGACAGTCTGACACGGCGTGTTGTAAAAGGTTGGGCACCTGAAATGATATCTACATATATTTAGTATCACAACCTAGGTGCACAACCTTGCAAATCGACTACTGAAAATTGACAGCAGGTCAATAATGGCGGCCATTACCGAGAAACTTTAATTTCTCAATATCTCGGTCAATATTTAAGATAATTTGCTTTTAAAGTTGTCTAAACCTATCTTTTAAGGGTCAAGGATCAATATAGAGCCAACCCTGAAGTGATTTTATGTCTTCTTAACAAGATAGTATACAAAGCCATGCATTTGATAGTGTGAAATTAATATTTTGCGCTAGATATTATTAATCTCGTTTGATAAGAAAACATTTGACTGAACAGGAAACAGCTTGCCATTTTCTACAACCCACCCATAGTCCTAAGGCTTGAGGATGGCTTGGCTGCATGCTTTGTATGCTGTTGGAAAGCATTTTCATTGGGTGACAACAACTTCAGCAGTGTTGACTTATTAATATTATTTAAGAACGTTTTGTCTCTGAGCGTATCTCTATCACAGCCTTCTCTTGTTGAAATATGAGTTCACAAAAAGCTGTGGTGACTGGTCACACACATATATCGTGATTTCAATGGGAGCACCATCATCAGCAAAGTCTACCAGTATAGTTATATCATTCAGTCAACTTTAACATGCCAGTAGAGAATGTATAGCCGATGGTATCTCGTCCGTTGATAATGTGAATAAATGACAGTGCCCTAAAGTTTGCATGACCCATTGGAGCGGCGAAACACGTGAATGGGTAGCTGTCTTGAGATGAACGACCAATTACCAAATATACAATGCAATGTATGTAACTGTAATTAGTGGACTCTGTTTTATCCACCACCTAAGTGAAATTTAGTTGAACCAGAAACCAAAATAGTATATAAGCGAAATTGATTCGTCTGACAAGAGTAATGACATTTCTACTCTTCGGCAAATAACACACAAAAAGTAAGTGGTGGAGACATAACCATTAATAACTTTATTGGTGATCATGAATGTAGCAATATGCCTCCATCATTGTTCGCAGAAAACGGAAATAGCATGATAGGTGATGATGCCATGGTGCTCACATTGAAATAACGGTAGATGTGTATGACCAGGCAAAGTAGCTTCTTGTGAACACATAATCCAACTTCGAAGGCTGTGATATAGCTATATATACTCCGATTCATCAAGTTTTATAATAACAAATCACTGCTGAAATTACTGCCACCCTCTTGCTTTAGAACATCATCTAAAGCGGGCAGCATTGGCAACAGCACTTGACAAGTCAGCTTACATCGCCAAGCTTACCTGCAAGCCTGGGGACTATGGACGGGTTGTATAAAATGACCACCATATATGACACACACAATGACACGTGGCTGCAAGAAGGGTTGCAACAAAAACTGCTCGAGTAAGAGAAGAAAAATCCCCTGCTATGTAGAAGACTGTCAGAGATATCTAAGCAAGGGTTGCTGCGTACAACACCTTGAGACCTTGATGACATGAGCGTGAGGAGATAGGGCATGGAGGGTTACTGCGCGATGTTCTGGGCATGTCTAGGGGGATTTACCCTCAGACATGCCCAGACGATCGGATAGTCCTCAAGAGTCTCAATATTTGCGGGTAACTTCATTCATCCCACATGAGAGATCTAATGTCAAACACTATTGCCTGTAGTTTAGGCTCTAGCACGGCCAGCAGCAGTGCCTGTACTGATGTGGGAGCTGCATTGGCACCACTATTGAGTGGAGGAAACAGGCTACCCAGCTGGCAATCCACCACAATATTATAGCCAGCCACGTGTAGGCTGCAGCTTCTCCAACATGCAACAGACGGGACAGAGCCCAAATGACCCTCCCCAGGTGGGTGCGAAAAGTACTGCTACTATCAATCATCCCAGTACCCCTTAGACTGACTATGTTATGTAGTGATTATAATGCCAAATGCTATATCACTGCAAGGGCTAATACTTATTCTATTATGAAGTTTTTGATCAATAAACATTATCATTGTTAGGACATCGAACGCTCAAGATGTTTTCTTATCAAAAGTGATTATTATTATACAGTGTGAAACATTATTTCCAAAACATAAAAGCAGAGTTGTGTGTATATAGGCCTACTGGTATACATATTTACAATACATAACATCACTTCAGGACTGGTTTTATATTGATCTTTGACCCTGGAAATATTGGTCTAGACAACTTTAAAAGCAAATTATCTTAAATATTGACCGAGATATTGACAAATTCAAGTTTTTCGGTAATGGCCGCCATTATTGGCTTCCTACCAATTTCTAATAGTCGATTTGCAAGGTTGTGCACCGAGGTTGTGATCCTAAATATATGTAGATATCATTTCAGGTGCCCAAACTTTTACAACACGCCGTGTCAGTTTTCCAGAAAATATGATGTTTACCCCTTGGGTAGTAGTTCTGGGTAGTAGTTCTACATACGCTACAAAATAACAGTGCCGTATAATAATGTAAATGATATGTCTATTTATCTCTTTTATCGCAGTCATATACATGTGATGTATATGGTTTTACTTTAGATCATGTTAGCATGTGAATTCAGAACAGTGTGCGGATGATAACCTCATTCTGGGAGGAAGTTATTCAAATATAACTATGATATAACACAATTTTGCCAAAATAATAAACTATAGAGATCAAAAAGACATCAAAAATCATTTGAAAGTATAACGATGTCTGACATTGTATTCCTTGATCCACAAAACCCCAATCTAGACACTAAGATGGCTTAAATATGATATCTAGAAGCTCAGATATCTTGATTTTAGGTTCGGCTGGCGGCCATTTTGCATTATGGCGGCCATCTTGTATTAATAAATATAGTCTTGTGTATGAGATGTAACTCTCTGAAATCAAATATATATTATCAGGCATTCTAATCATCATTTTATCCCCAAAAAAGTCCATTTGTGCACTTTTTGCTAAAACGTAAAGGTGGGATATTGTATTTCAATGGTCACGTTACCTATGACCTTCCAATGACCCCAAAAATAACATTGTCGTCAAAATGGCATTATGGGATCTCAAAACCCGAACTTAGGGCCAAAAAAACACATTTCTATGATTGCCGTGACTGTATTCATAGCAGATTACTTTTTTGTGGCGGCCATTTTGGAAATATGCAAATTAGCTAATGAAATATGCAAAATCTCGAATGGTATCTGGCAGATTTGAAATCTACGGGAAAAAACACAATAGAAACCGTTGAGAAAAGTTTGACAGACATGTTTATTAGATTGGTTAGGATATATCCCTGTCTATAGTTCTTGTATATAGACCTTATGGTGCCTCTCTCTTTTCACCTGGTGAGGTAGGTGGTTGTACAAAGCATTGACAAGTTAGTCCGGAAGACAAGGAACCAGGGCTGCTGAACCATATAGAAAAAGCGATTTGTGCGACCGGCCACCAGAGGAAAGGGCAAGGACTGACCCTTTTGAGATGTGTTCTGCTTTTCCGAGCAGTGTGTTTGAAACCATCATCATTGAATCGTCATCTTTAGCCAACCATCCGCGTCCGCCGTGCCATCACCCAAGCGAGCAATGTAATGATAAAAAGCTCATTTCTTAGACCAGACTCCGCCTCCTCATGCAGTGCTATGATAGAGAGCTCACTGCCTCATGTGTCACACTAAACGGCTCCTTTCAGAGCCCATGTTCTCTGTGGGAACAGTTTGTTCTCTGTGGGAACAGGAGTTCAGGAGTTCAACCGATATCCGTCAACCGTCAACCGTACAGTGGTGTGATAGAGAGCTCACTGCTTTTGGTATGTCACACAGAACGGCTCCCCCAGAGCCCCTGTTCTCTGTGGGAACAGGAGCTCAACCGTCATCCGTCAACCTTCAGCCTTGTTTAGGCGTCAGCGTGGATTGCAGCCAGCAATTAATCCAGAATGGTATTAGAGCTTCATCGTTTTTGAACGATCTCATGGTTCAACATCAGTTCCTTAAAACCCTGTGTGTTTTCAAGTGATCTAAATGTTTTAACCGCCAGTGCCGTCATACTAGTTTTTATTATAGGGATATTAGTTAGATCATGCACGATCTATTGTTCTTGTTCCGTCCTGGTAGGTTATACCAAGTGCTAGTCTCAGGCACTTATTTTGAAAGATCTGCCTTACCCTTCTTACCTTTCGATCAAATAGGATTCCCAGCAGTCTGGCTGTGTGAGTTTGAATAATAGGCTCATCAAACAGCTTCAGATCAATAAGTTCTGGTTTGAAACCGACACTAAACACAATCAGCTGAGTTTTTCCTGCATTTACTTTTATCCGCCAGCTGGAGCACCATGCTTCAATGAGTTGTAAAGCTTTATATCAATCACGCCGGGACGTAAGGCGCTGAGTGATAGGCTGTTTTTGTGATCATACCATCTAGGCAGTCTGTGGACCCCTCGACAACGTGATGTCGACCTGTGCCTCAACATCAACAAGTACAACATCCTAAAACTGCCCCTCAGCCTATTCCACTTAAACAGCGACCTCAGCAGCATTCCCCTCGTGAGCGACCTCATTCACCTCCTCCTCGTCAGAGAACCCAACATGTGTCAAGTTAAAAGCGTACAACTGTGCTATCTAAAAAGTGGAATCATAAAATGAATGCGCTAAACCAGCATTCATTCCAGCCTGTGCTAAGTCATCCACAGAAAGATCGTCAGCGATTCAAACAGGCTAAGGAACTTATTGCGAACTTGAGGCAAAACCCTCGGCCAGTACAACAACCTGGACGCTTTGTTAAACGGAAGAGGTACCAGCCTCGACGTGTAGAGGCTAGCTCTCAGCAATCTTCACCACCGCAAAGACGCCCTGATACACATCCACAAGAGACATATGCTTCTGTTGTATCAGACTATTGTCAACCACAGTGTGTGTATCCTGCTCCTTTTCTTCATAACATACTGCTAATGAGAGACAAAATGAGTACATGGCCTGTCCAGCCGCTTCAAATGATCACACCCCAACAGAACAACATAGTGTCGGCCCAATCTCTGTTAGCAGCAGAATTGCAACAGGCAGGCATGACACAGACAATATGGTGAATATCACAGACATTAATACCACTGTGCATTATGATTATTCATTTTTTAATATAACTCCTGATATTTCTGATAAATCTAATTCTGGTCACCCCCTTCAATTAGAACAAGATTTTTCCATCGTCCATCAAAATGTGAACAGTCTATACAATAAATTAGATGAAATTAAATTATATCTTAAAATACACTATTATGTTACTATCTACTGCTGTAGTGAAACATTTTTAAACGATAATATATCTGATCACCAAATTACTATTGAAGGATACAATATCATTAGAAGAGAAATTCTAAGGAAGGAGGTGGCCTGATAATAAATTTAAGAAATGATATAGAATGAAGTCGTCGTAAAGACCTAGAGCATGATATTGTTGAAGCCGTCTGGCCAGAAATTACTTTAAAACATAAAAAGATTTTATTAGCTGTTACTTACAGACCACCAAATGAACATACTGTTTCTTATAATACCTGGTTAAATTATATGGAAGATGCCATATTTATGTATCAGAAAACATTTTAGTAAAATATTCTGGTGTCCTTCCGTGGGCACTGAGTTATCACTTTCCAGTTTATATAGTTATTTCAAACTCGAAACTAGCTGATAATAGAGGTGCACAACATATGGAAATATCCTATCGAAAAAACAAATTAAATGAAGAATTATTTTGTAACGATATTGTAGCAGCAATGCTTGTTGACTTTCTAACCAATTTTGTGAAATAGAAAATGATGTAAATAGTGCTGTAAATCTCTGGACAAAATATTTCCATGAAATATACAACAGGCATCGTCCCACAATAACGAAGCCTATTAAAAGGCAAACACAACCAAAGTGGATCACCACTGAAATACTTGAGGACTTTGAGAAAAAAGTAAACAATCATAATAAATACAAAAAAAATCGCAATAAATGTAAATTATTAATTAAACAGAGTAAGACTACATTTTATAAAGAAACAATTAATAATGTAAGAATGACCAGAGAGTATTAATAAAATGCTTCAATGAATTAGGAGTTAAAAATGTTAATCGTGAGCAAATAAGTAAAATAAAGCACAATGAAGTCATTACTGAAAATATAACAGATATTGTTAATTTATTAAACTATAATTTTGTAAATATAGGAGACAAATATTCTACTATTCTTTTCACAAACAAATCATACATTTTGTCCAATGAAACTTTGAAAAGAGTAAAGATATGAAAGGAAACAAACCAACAGGTGGTGACGATATAAGTACAAGAGTTATCAAATTAGCAGGTCCTTATATAACGGACTGGATAGTGAGGATTTGTAATTGTAGCATTAAAACTGGGCGCTTTCCAGACACTTGAAAAGTGGCAAGAGTTACCCCCATGCATAAAAAAGACTCTAGAGATGACATTTCTAATTACCGGCCCATATCAATTTTACCGATAGCCTCAAAAATTTTAGAAAAACATGTATCAAGTCATTTGTATGAATATATGACATCCTATAATTTGCTTCACCAAAAACAATCGGGTTTTAGAGCCAATCATTCATGCGAGACTGCATTTACTCTCATGGTAAACACGTGGCTCTCAGTATTAAATAGAGGCAATGAAATCGGCTTATTATTAATATCTTGAATAAAAAACTTAAACTTTACAAATGTAGCTCCGTAGCGTTAAACTGGTTTGAATCTTACCTTAGTATAAACATATTTTTATTTACCAATAGGAACAATACAAAATGTAATACAGGTTCCTCAGGAATCTTACCTTGGAAATAGAAAACTGTTTGTAGTAATAAATGGTACACAATCAAACCCATTAAATATAAAAGCAGGGGTACACCAATGATCGATCCTGGGCCCACTACTTTTTATTATTTTCATCAACGATATATCTTTAGAAAAATACTTAAGTGACATCAACCTATTCGCAGATGATGCAGTTGAGAGTGTTGAACACAAAACCAAAGATACAATAAATAAAAAACTACAAGAATGTGCAGTCAGTTTGGATAGATGGTGTCTTCAAAACAAAATGGCACTCAGCATTGAAAAAAACTAAAACCTTATTTATATCTAATAGAGAGAAATCTGTTCAGATAAATACTAATTGCAATTTAGAAAATGTAAAAATAGGTAATACTATAATTGATGAGGTAAACAGTACAAAACTACTAGGGGTTAATGTAGACAATACTCTCTCCTTGACTATGCAGGTCGCTCAGGTCAAAAAGTGTACCTCCTACCGTTTATTCCTCCTCAGAAAGATTAGAAAATACTTGCCATTAGAAACCAGGATTAAATAATATGAATATTATGTCAAACCACTCATTGAATATTGTAGCTCAGTTTGGGGTATCTGCTCGAAAGGAAATCTGACTAAAATCATTAAAATCCAAAAGAAAGCAGCAATATTAATACTAGAAGCACCTCGCCTAACCCCAAGTAAACAAATGTTTCAATAGCTAAAATGGTTACCGTTTATTGAAATAGTAAAATTTAAGCAGGTTAGTCTTGTCTATAAAGCAGTTAACGGTAATGCACTTCAATATATACAGACTATGTTTATTAATATTAAAGACCACTCGAATTATTCACTCAGATCTTCAGCCAATAAAAAATTATTCGTTCATAGAACACATCATAAATCTTAATCATACACAAGCGTATTTATATGGAATGCCTTAACAGAAAACATAGAATCTTCAGGAACATTTACCAAATTCAGGAACTTGTTCATTGAAAAAACTTTAGAAGAAAATAATTATAGACAATATTAGGTAATTCGCTAATGCAATGTAGCATATATTGTTCAACAACTATGTTATTCAATTTTATATATATATTGTCATTATTGCTTGTACATAGATTACACAGCTCTGCAGAGACAAGAGGCAGTATCTGCTTACTTGTAAAGTAAGCAGATGCTGCATTTTGCCTTTGCACGGCAGTACATATACATGTTTTAAATACTATTTTCTGATTATGCTGTATATATATTATTACTTTATTCATTATTACTTATGTATTATGTATTTTGTATATTTGTATGTTTGAGGGCCCCAAGGAAGATGGGCAAATGCTCATTGGGTTTACCCTCTTTAAATAAAGATTTTTTTATTATCATTATTATTAATCCCTTTGGAATTGGTCGCATGTGTCCAGATTCCCTTGTCATCTGCAAACTGAGAGAGCCTGACCTTGAGTGAACTCATGTCTGGGATATCCTTCACATAGATAATGAAAAGGAGAGGGCTTAGGACCGAGTCCTGAGGTGTACCTACGAAAGCTCAAAAAGGAAATTATCTCCTTCTTGTGTAATTTAGATGTTCGCCCCAGCCAGGACGTCGTTTGCCCCAGCCAGGAAGTCGTTCGCCCCAGCCGGAACGTCGTTCGCCCCAGCCAGGACGTCGCTCGCCCCAGTCAGGACGTCGTTTTCCCCATCCAGACAATTGTGCTCCCCTGCTTGGCCCAATGTTCGCCCCCGCCATAGCAATGTTTCCCCCTGCCTGAACCTGATGTTCGTCTCCACCAGGCCGAAATAATCGCCTCCCCCTAATGTTTCCGTTCGTCCCAGCCAGGCACTGTTGATATTGTCCAGCGGGGTGAGCGACGTCTAGCGGGAGCGAACGAGAAGGGCGATAATGAGGGGCGTTCGCGATCGTTACCGTTCGTCCCAGCCAGGCGCTGTTGATATTGTCTAGCAGGGGTGAGCGACGTCTAGCGGGGGCGAACGAGAGGGGCGATGATGAGGGGCGTTCGCGGTCAAATTATTTCTCATTTTTAGACCGGGTCAATAAACACACGTGCTGCAGATTATCTTTAATATCAACAGAGTCGGCTGATTTATCACTTTCATTCTACGGCCTAACTGACATTAGGCCTAAGCTTGGCTTCGGTGAGTATAAAATGTGTCATTGTTATGATATTATAAGTAGGAGTTATTAATTAATTATATATAGGCCTATATATAAATTGTGTGCGTTGTCTGCGTCTCAGAATAACCATGATTAACCATGAATAACCATGAATACCATAGAGGCCTACCAGCCCAACTGTTTCTGTATTGGCCTATACCATGTTTTTTACAGCACTTAAATAACAAAGACCATAGGCCCACGCAAAGATCTAGCCCTACCATTTAAATGCACATTTTGATTTTCAACTAAAACATACGTTATTTGCTTCAGTCCCTAAGCCTTGTTTATTTTATTATGAAGTTATAGATATAATACATGATCAGGTCAATACTGCTTGTTTTCAAATGATCGAATAGATACATTATAGGCCATTACGATACATTGCTATATTTTTGTGAAGTGTAGGAATCAGCGTTACAGGGTACCACGTCGGGATACCCCGGATCAGATTATGACGTCGGCCCAGATGTCAAAATGAATGGAAAAAGAAGGCCTCAACGTGGTACATAGTGTGTGGTGTTGCAGTTTTCTTTTTTAATACACTATGATAGCTATTTCGTTATCATCATCAGATGGGCAGACCATCTGACGACAATAACGAAATAGCTATCATGGTGTAATTGTAATAAAGAATAAAACTGCAACACCACACACTATGTGCCGCGTTGAGGCTTTCTTTTTTCCATTCATTTTACTATATATTTTTAATGCCACTACTAAAATACCTGTGTTATGTTACGCTGCATACAGGATATAATTTAAAAATCTCAAATATATTTCATAATTATTCGAGCATGAAAGTTTAATATGGGTGGTTGTCATGAAAGCGACTCCTGAGAGTCTTTTGACAATCTACCACTTTTCGAAGTGAATAAACGACTACTACTACTACTACTACTTAATAAAGTAAATAGCCTAGTTATTGCTGAGAAATATGGGAATGGTGTGAACATGGTGAAGTGCTTTTAACATTATTGTTAATAGGCACCTAGGCCTATATTGTTGTTATTTTGATAACAACATGAGTTTTAAAAAATTCTTAAAAGCATAGATACGTTAAAATATTAGGTACATGGTTGTGAAAATCACATTATTTTACGATATTATTTATCTATATCGATCAATTAAGCTGTGAGCGTCAAAGCGTGCACAGTCCAGCAGCATTACATCATCAATAAGGACTCCCCCACACACATTAGACAATTTACCAATGTTTGCTAAATGTTGGTACAGCATCGTAGACGTTGTGCCAGCATTAAACCAACATTGATTCAGTGTCGCGTGTTTACTGTGTCCTCCTGACACACCTATGGCCGCCTGGAAGCCCGCATATTTCACTAATATATAAAGTGATGATATCTCTATAACGCTCAAAATATCCACATAATATAGGCTACGTTGACTAGTCTATTGTATACCGGAATAAGACAAAGGGACTTATAATCATAAAATATACAAAATTCACGAGAACCCACAATGACCCGATTACCCCACCCTCTCGTCGTATCATAAAAAATAAGACATTTTATACTCACCTAATGTCAGTTAGACGGTATACCCAGTTAGACTTTATATCAGTAAATCACTGTTGTTGTTGTTATTGTAAAATGTCCACATGTGTTTGAAGAATGATCTTCAGCAAGTGTGTTAATTAAATGCGTTATAAAATTGGGAGGGAATTAAAAAGTGAATGCCCTTCATTATCGCTTTTCTCGTTCGCCCCCGCTAGACGTCGCTCGTCCCCGCTATAAGATATCAACAGCGCCTGGCTGGGACGAACATTTGGCCTGGGAAGGAAGAACATTGAGCCAGGCAGGGGAGAATATTGGGCCAGGCAGGGGAGAACATTACTCCGGCGAGGGCAAACGGCGGTGTGGCGAGGGCGAACGACGGTGTGGCGAGGGCGAACGGCGGTGTGGCGAGGGCGAACGACGGTGTGGCGAGGGCGAACGGCGGTGTGGCGAGGGCGAACGACGGTGTGGCGAAGGCGAACGATGGTGTGGCGAGGACGAACAGCGGTGTGGCGAGGGTGAACGGCTGTCTGGCTGGGGCGAACATCTAAATTACACAAGAAGGAGATAATGTAAACATATCAATTATTCAAAGATAAATAGGGTGTATCCCCCCATGTCCTGACTATAAGACACTAATTAGCGGCGATTGCTTTGATCTCACCGTCCAAGACGTGGGAATATGTGGTGTAAAGTGTTGTATATTGCTGACTTGTTTTGTTTACATGGCAATATACGACCTGGAAATATAACTATTTTCCGTCGCTTTAAATTTTTTAGTTAAGATCAAAAGGCTATATAGCTTAATATAAAATAATTTTTCAAAATTGAAAAAATCCTCATCCCACGGGGTCCCTTTAAATACAATAATATCGGAAGAAGTTAAATTGACCGTAACTATAACAAATAGCGATATATCACGAGGTCCTAGCCCTTTAGCAGTTCAGGTATACCACAAATCTGAATGGCTGCCATCTTGAATTTTGCTAATACACCGGACCTGTGCGATTCTCGTCTTGTCATCCATCGTAAAGCAAAAGATTTATGATGTCTGTTCTATGTCATGCCAAATTTGGTAGCAGCTTTGGATGAATTTGCCCCAAAATATCCCTATAAGCCCAGACTAAGATAAAATGACACTCAACCCTCAAACACAAGATTCGAAATTCGAGCCTTTGCTGTCTGATACGAGCACGCTACATTTTGCTCACGGAAGCTGATATGGATGTGTAGTGTTATGCACATGAACTACACAATCATGATGTAGACACTTATCTGTTTATATTCGAGCCTTTGCTGTCTGATACGAGCACGCTACATTTCGCTCACGGAAGTTGATATGAATGTGTAGTGCTATGCACATGAACTACACACTCATTATGTAGACACTTATCTGTTTATATTCACAAGTGGAAGTAATCAGTGGCGGGGCACCAATAGGACGCACCGTCCTTCATTCATTGACGGGTGATTATGTCCATTATTTACATGTAGGTGGTAGGACACCACTCACACACCAAGATAATGAGGCATACGTCACCAGGACATGTAGTGCACAATGTGCATGGGGTCAATATCTCCAATGTACACACGTATCTCAATATCTACACGTACAAACTTCTATTATGTGTATCTAGGTATCTAAATTAAGCTATCAATAAACACGATTTGAACTGCACGGTAGGTGATATTTCTCACACTCTGATCAGTGATTTTTTCTATGAGACGTATATCGGTATCAGCCCATATCGCACTATTGTTGTAGTTGAGCTGCAATCTATGACAGCTAGGCCTATGCCTATGGTATTTGTGCCTTAATCGTGTTGGAAAATACAAACGTTGTTTATTTTTCGTGCGATATGGTTACATACAGCACACGTCCGATGAATAAACTCCTCGCCTAAAGGCTCACACCTTATTCATTAGACGAGTGCTGTATTTTCCCATATCGCACCCAAATGAACACCGTCTGGATATCTTATCACGCACAATGGTCACATACCTCTATAGTGTAGTTTGTTTTAATTTTATAATCGTACTGGCATGAAGACTGTTGATAGTTTAAATGAATTGAACAATTTGTTAATCAGTATGATGATAATATAGTGCAATGAAACAGGGTCTTACTAATAAATAATGATACTGAAATATGACAAAAAATGTACATTACCTAAGTGAGATTTTGGTCCGATTTTGAGAAATCGAACGTATTACACATTACTCGCCCACTGAGTAGTCAAATTTCGAGCTATATCAAAATATTTATAATCAGTAGAAAGCTAATGACACAGGCTTTCACATGGATGTAAAATATGTTGTGTCCGATCATTTATAAATGCACAATATAGCTTTAAGTTGTATTTTAACACTTACTTTTACCTATTTTTCATATTTATTAAGTAAATAGTCAAAATATTTTTTTCTTAGCCGATATTTGTATGATATAAATGCTCAGTTTTGATTCAAGCGTGTTCTAGAACTATTGTTGACTTAAAATAAACGCATTTGGAATAAAAAATAATGTGTCTTGTGAACATATTACCCACTGTTTTGGTTACGTAAAATGTGCTCGCTTTTCTTCAGGCTCGGGAAAATTGACCGTATCTCACATTATTGCCCACTAAGTAGTCAAATTTTGCGCTATATCAATATATTTGATATCAATAGACAGTTACTGGCACAGGCCTTCACATATATGTAACATATTTTGTGTCTGATCATTGAGAAATGCACAAGATAGCTTTAAGTTGGTATTTTAACCCTTAATTTGACCTTTTTTCATACTTTCTTAGTAAATAGCCAAATTGCTTTTCTCTCAGCTGATTTTTGTATAGTAATTTGTATATATGTTTAGTTTTGATTCAAACATGTTCTAAAACTATTGTTTACTTTAAATCAACCCATTTGGAATAAAAATAATGAGTTATGTAAACATATTACATGCTTTTTTTGGTTAGACGTAAAATGTGCATGTTTTCTTTGGGCTCATGTGAATTGTATGTATCTCACAGTTTTGGCCCATGAGTAGTTAAATTTTGGGCTATATCAATATATTTTATATCAATAGAAAGCTACTGGCACAGGCCACGCATGTAAAATATTTTGTGTCTAATCTTTGACAAATGCTCAAGAGAGTATTAAGTTGGTATTTTAACCCTTAATTTTACCTATTTTTCATACTTTTTTTAGTTTTTTCCAGCGCGGGGAGATTACCGTGTTTCACATATTTGACCAATGAGTACCGGATACTCAAATAAAATATGATATCAGTTAAAAGTAACTATCAAGGGCTTAAACGTGGATACATAATATTTAATTTCTGTTGAATAAGAAATATACAACAAAGCGCTAACAATATCCAACGTTTTTAGTGAATTCTAGCAAGACTTCCCGCTCATGTTAAATTTATAAAGTATACAATTATAATTTTTTGTTATTACTTTTGCATTCTCTCCAGCTATTTTTTCAAAAGTTATCTTGACGACTGAATAAGTGATCACAGCCACTTTTAATTTTATATCAGCCACTACGAAAGTGATCTTGGCCATTAAAGAAGTTATCATGGAAACTTTATACGTTATCTCAGCCACTACAAAATTGATCTTGGCCAATAAAGAAGTGATCAGAGCGACTTTAAAAGTTATTTCAGCTTTTACAAAAGTGATCTTGGCCACTGAGGAAATATCATAGCAACTTTAAACGTTATCTCAGCCACTACAAATGTGATCCTGGCCACTGAAGAAATGATCATAGCCGCTTTGAAAATTATCTAAGCCACTACAAAAGTCAGCTTGGCCATTGAAGAATAAATCACAGCCACTTTAAAATGTATCTCAGCAACTACAAAAGTGATCTTGACCACTGATGAAGTAATCATAGCGACTTTAACCGTTATCTCAGCCACTACAACAGTGATCTTAGCCACTGAAGAAATGATCACAGCGACTTTGAAAATTATCTAAGCCACTAAAAACGTTATCTTGACTACTGAAGAAGTGATCACGGCCACTTAAAAAGTTATCTCGTCTATACAAAAGTTATATTTGCCAGTAAAGAAGTAACCACAGCCACTTTAGAATTTATCTCATCCACTGAAAAGGTGATCTTGGCCACTAACAAACTGGTGTCAGTCACACATTTACTGACAAATTATAGACCAATCTCTCTCACTTGTTGTGATTACAAAATTTGTGCATCTGTTTTAGCAAAGCGTCTCTAGGGAGTAATACAAATCATAGTTAGTACAGACCAGACTGCGCACATAAAGAGAAGAGGTATATTTCAAAATTTGAGATTAATAGAAGATGTTATTTACCAAAGTGATATACAAAATATACACGGCGCTATTGTGGCGCTCGATTTTTCTAAAGCATTTGATTCTATTTCAAAATCTTATATGATAACTGTCCTGAAAACTATTAATTTCCCAAGTGATTTTGTTAAATGGGTCGAAGTGTTAAACGCAGATTCAAATGATGGACATATGACTGGTTTCCTCTAGGAAAAGGGGTCAGACAAGGCTGTCCTTAGAGAGCACTTCTATTTGTTTTAAGCATTGAACTACTTGCATGTAAAATTACACAAAGTAAACTTATCAGTGGAATAGATCTTTTTTATAATTAAATAAAATATTTAACAATTTCGTCTAACACTTAAATATTTAATAATTTCGTCTAACACAGGACGCCAATGATAATACACTATTTTTAAAAGATGCACACTCTGTAGAAAATGTAATTAATATATTACAAAAAAATAAAATAATTAGTGGCTTAGCCTTGAATAAAACGAAGACGAAAGCAGTGTGGCTTTGATGTGATAGAGAGTGCCAGGATACACCGGGTGAGATTTTATGGAAAACAGATGGGATAAAAAATTTACGGGTAATTTTCAGAAGCAAGGGGACAGCCGCTGATAACCTAGAAAAGTGGGAAAATATAATGCAAGCGATGGAAAAAAGTTTAAATAGTGGGAACAGACGTAATATATCAATACTAGGGCGAGTTACTATAGTGAAGTCACTGATATTATCAAAAATAATTCACCTTCTTTTGGTATTAATTCTGCCTGAAAATGTCAGAAAAAAAAGATAAATTCAATAATATTTAAGTTTATATGGAAAAAACAAAATAGAGAAAGTCAAACGCAATAATGTAATACAGTCATTTGAAGATGGAGGTATTCATATGTTAAATGTTGGAACGCTGTGCAAAAAAAATCTTTTAAAATCGACGCAACAGCTGGGTGATAAAAACAAAGCTATGTACTTAAAAATTCCCACATTTTTATTGTGCAAATACGTTCCAAACTATCATATTATCAATCTTAAATGTGAATAGAATGACCTGAATTGTAAAATGACGCAGTCTTTACCTCCATTTTATAGAGATTTGATCAGGTTTTTTTTTATGAAAATAAAGAGATTCGTAACGATGTAACATAAAAAGACATTATTTAGAATAATTCGAAGATACAGTATAAAGAAAAAACATTATTCTTTACACAGTGGGTTAAAGCTGGTATTTTTTTTTGACACATTTTTGATACCGTCCATTGACTTTTACCATACAATTATATAAAAATATTAGTACCCAATGATCCATAGTTTTGAATCGAATATTATGCTCTAATCTGCGCCATCAAAATATAAAAATAGATAAATCTGCATCAGACAAAGAAAGTAATAACCCCAAACAGACACATATTAATTTATCAATCCTTTAGAAAATAATACAAATATTCTCTTTAACAAGATAGGTAAAACTCAGTCAGAAAATTGTCAACTTTGTAGTGTATGTGATTTTATTGAACATTTCTTCTTTTCTTGTTTGGCCGTAAAGCCTCTGTGGGATTTTATTGAATCACGTTTGCATGTAAAGCTGGTCGTAACAGATGTAATGCTTGGCTTCCAGAACGATAACCGTAATTATGATGTTTATTTACAGAAGTTAATTTTAATAGCAAAATTATGTATCAGTAAATTTAAATATGGAGATTATAATGATATTATAATATTATTTAAACAGCAATGTAGTTATAGAAATATAAAATGGTAATTTTTCAGATCTGATTACATAAATCAAATGGAAAAAACGATATACCATGAATTAATTACACATGTATAATTGTAAGTATGTCTAATGTTTGATTGTGTGAATAAATTTTATAAAAAAAAAAAACTGGTGTCAGTCAATTTAAAAATTATCCAAGCCACCACAAAATAATCTTGGCCACTGACAAAGTGCCCACAGCGACTTTAAAAGTGATCTCAGCCACTACAACAGTGATCTTGGCCACTGAAGAATTTATCTCACTTTTAAAAGTTGTCTCGGCCACTACAAAAGTGATCTTGGCTACTAAAATCTTATGTCAGCCCCTGAAAAATGATCTTGGCCACAAACAAACTGATCTTACCCACTGAAGAAGTCATCACCTTCTACTTTAAAAGTTATCTCAGCCCCTACAAAAGTGATATTGGCCAATAACAATATTATGTCAGTCCCTAAATAAGTGATCTCGGTCACCACAAAGGTGATCTTGACCATTTAAGAAGCCATCACATCAACTTTAAAAATCATCTCAGCCAACCGCAAAGGTGATCTTGGCCACAAACAAACTGACCTTGTCCGTTGAAGAAGTGATCACAGCAATATTGTAGTTGTTGGGATAACTTTAAAGCGGCTGTGATCACCTTTTTAATGGCTGAGATAACCTTTAAAGTGGCTATGATTACCTCTTCAGTGACCAAGATCACTTTTATAGTTGCTGAGATAACTTTTAAAGTCGATGTGATCACTTATCCAGTGGTCGATATCACTTTTGTAGTGGCTGAGATAAATTTTAAAGTGCTTGTAATCACTTCTTCGGTGTTCAAGATCACTTTTGTGGTGGTTTAGCTCATTTTTGAAGTGGCTGTGATCACTTCCTTGGTGGCCAAGACCACTGTAATCACATCTTCAATGATCAAGATTATTTTTGTAGTGGCTTAGATAATTTTATTGTGGCTGTGGTCACTTCTTCAGCGGCCAAGATCACTTTCGTAGTCGCTGAGATAACTCTTTATGTGGCTATGGTCACTTCTTAAGTGTTCAAGATCACTACTGTAGTAGCTGAGATAACTTTAAAGTTGCTATAATCACTTCTTCAGTGGCCAAGATAACTTTTGTAGTGGCTGGGATAACTTTTAAAGTGATTGTGATCACTTCTTCAGTGGTCAAGATCACTTTTGTAGTTGCTTAGATAACATTTGAAGTGGCTTTGATAACTTCTTTAGTGGTCAAGATAACCTTTAAAAAATGGCTCCATAGAATGTAAAAGTAACAACAAACATTTACACCATATAAAGTTAACATTCACTATACAAACGATGGAAATTGTTCAAATGGAGTAAAAAAATACAAACTTAGCGCTTTGGTGTACATTTCTAATTAAACAGAAACAAAATATTATGCATCCACGTTGAAACCCTTAATAGTGACTTTCAACTGATATCAAAGATGTTGGTACATTTTTTTATTTTGGGTACTCATTGGGCAAAGATGTGAAACAGTGTCAATTTTCACAAGCTGGAAGAAAACTGCCCAAATTTTACATCCAGCCAAAACATAATATGTAATATATTCAAATGGCTGATTATTTTTATTCCAAATGAGTTTATTTTAAGTCAACAATAGTACTAGAACATGCTCGAATCAAAACTAAACATTTATACCATACAAATATCAGCTGAGAAAATACCAACTTAAAGCTCTATTGTGTATTTTTCAATGATCGAACACACAATATTTTACATCCATATGAAAGCCTATAGCAGTAGCTTTCTATTGATAATACATATATTGATATAGCTCAGAAATTGACAACTCAGAGGGTAAAAATGTGTAATACGCTCGATTTCTCAAAATCAGACTAAAATCGCACATAGATCATGTACATATTTGGCCATAGTTCAGTAAAGCAGCGGCAGTTACCTGATCAACAGGTTGTTTCTGGCCCCTGAGTAGTCCAGCTATGTGAAATTAATAGCGGCCTAATTTCCCCTTCCGGGGGACACCTTACCCCTAGCCACGTCTGGTCTAATAGTGGTCTAGCATTTTGTTTCCCGCCCTAAAACCAAAGATAAAATAGCTACTATGTTATACACAACATAGGCTTACTAATTATATATATACACGGCAAAATAAGAAACGCAACACTACTTTGAAATATGCCAAACATCACCCGGTTAATGAAGATGAGTATCTGTCAGTTTTTTGGACTTTGGTCACCCACAGTAGTACGTATGATCCATTTCCGCGTGCTCACTACCAAACAGAGTTGACCAACGCAGTCATGCATTGACTGATGTCACTTGTGGCCGCTTGGCCCCAATGCGTAATGTTAGTTTATGTGCAGAAACACACGTTTTTGTACCGCACTGGGATGTTCAGTGCATTATTTCCCCCATTTTTGCTGTCGTGGCCTATCAGATGTTATTCTGTGTCTTGAAATCTGGTGTTAAATCTCAGTACTGCTAACCTGTTTTCTGTCAATTTGAGCCGTAGCCAGACCACCTTTCGCCATAGCAATCGGATAAACAGGCTGATGCTACACAATTGTAAAACGAGGCATTTTAATCAACCCATCATTTTCTAACAATTGAACTTAAACTTAATCATGGTAACCTTGAAAGTTGACTTTCTTCAACTTGAACATCATCTGTGCGTTATTGATATCAAAACAGATAATGCGGTTAGGGCTCATACACACCAACATTATTTAAATTAATCGACCCTTTTTGACTAAATTTCACGAAATAAAATCATATTTAATCTGTTGCGTTTCTTTTTGTGCCAAGTATAGTAGCAAAAAGACAATCTGGAAAGCGTAGAAACTTAAATATATACAAGTGCATAATTAATGCTGCATTAACTGGCGTATGCAATACGACAATGTTAAAAATCAAAGGGCATCTCAAAAATCAATTATAATATCATGTAAGTACAATAAATGTGGCAATCCGCGAAACAGGTAGCTACGGATCATGTGTCCATGCAAGCACAGGCTCTATGGGCCCGGAGATTCCCTAATACTGATTAGTGGTGCAAACTTAACTACGTAATAACAGTACTGATGGCAGATATTAATTATTACATAGATTGCGAGGGAATGGAGAACCGACTTCGAATTTCACAACACTGATTTATGTGTATGAAATTCCGTCTGTGAGAACTGGCGACAAAAGGGATAGTTTACTTCCGCTGTAAACTGTAAACCTTGTGCTTTTTGATCGTTTTTTCATGGGTATGTAAACATTGTGTTGATCACAGTTTTAATCACAGTCAAATTAAGTATTAACATTATGTACATTTTCGAAAATTCTTGAGTTATATACACTTGATGCTTCGGCGGGTCATCAATTTAGTGATTTGCAGTTTGGTTTCGTGCCTGGTAGAGGCACAAATATGGCCACCGCATTAGCGAATGATGTAATTTCATACTGTACTAAACGAGGGTCTACTGTATATGCATGCTCTCTTGACGCAGAGGGTGCATTTGATGCCGTCCCTCACTCGATTTTATTTTATAAGGCAATGGATATCATCCCTGATCATTGTTGGTTACTTTTGGTTAATTGGTATAAATCGAAATTCAAATAAAGCACAACTGTGAGTTGAGTATTCCGATCAAAGTATGTAAAGGTACACGCCAAGGTGGCTTATCTTCTCCATTTCTTTTTAACCTTTTCTATCAAGAAATGGTCGAGTCGTTAGCTGAGTGTAATGTAGGAATTAAAATTAACGGCACATCATATAATCTTTTTGTATATGCTGACGACATTTTGCTAACCAGTCTGACTGCTACTGGTCTGCAAACAATGATTAACGTCGCAGATAAATACATTACTGATCACGGTCTAAGGTTTAATCCGTCGAAGACTGAATGTACAATATTTGGTAAATGTCATTTAGATCCACCACCTGAATGGAGACTGGGTGGCACAAATCTTGTACAGACCAATAGTGTTAACTATTTGGGTGTGACGTTATCACACTGTAAACCTCATGAACATGTTGATAAAAGAATAGTTGCATGTAGAAGAGCATATTTTGCTTTGCAGGGAGCTGGTTTCAACAACACAGTAACCGACGTTGATGCCCTTAGGTATATATGGAAGGCGGCGATACGTCTTATCTTAACCTACGGTATCAATTGCATTTACATTTCAGCAGGCGACCTTGAAAAAATGGAAAAAATACAAAGCAGACTCCTCAAGGCAGGGATAGGAATTCACAAATTGTGTAGAAGTCCACCGATTTTAAAGGCACTGAATGTCTCAAAAATTGACAATGTTGTTGAAACCAGCTCATTGAAGCTGATAAGTGCTATATTCTCTAACTCTTCACGTGCCAAGACATTTTACTGTTATTTATTAAAGAAACATTGCTGTGATCAATTACGTAATCATACTGATCTGATAGCCAGGTTGAGAACCATATGCAGTAAGCACAATGTATCACTCTTTAAGTATATTTTAGATACGTCATATGCTCACAGAGTACAAATTTCCATCAAATCACCCACTACGCCGGAAAACGGATTATGTGATAGTGTTAGGCAAGTACTGCTTAGCCACAATCCGTATGACCGGCATATTTTAAGCTTGCTGCTAAAGTCGTTTTAATACTATTATCAATGCTGTTATTTTATAACTGAAATAATTGTATGTATATATTGTTCTCTTCTTTGGAAGGCTGAATAAAATTTATTATTATTATTTATTATTAATATCTTTCATATCATAACAAATGTATTTGATAAATGAATACATTATAATACTTTATTCTGCTTCATTATCAAAAGTATTTAAATATTAGAACAAGAATAAAACATCACAGCCCAAAAAGTATCCTTCTCCCGTGAAAATATGTGGACATAGATCATAGACGTATACACACCATTTTCAATACACCTATAATTTGACGTCTATACATGTATTCAATTCAATATGACAATTGTCCAAATTACGGTCTACTGACATGCTGGCTTAGTGATCACACTACAGTCAAGTTTGAAACAGCTTCACTTTGGCGTCTAATTTAAATTGTAAACCTCAATTGTCATTGTTTTGAATGTATATATTCAGCATAAACATAAAAAATACATTATTTTGAACAATTAGTTGGTTCAGTAATTTAAATTATAGTGACAAAATTGCCCAAAATGACTCGCCTATCGAGCCGATGAAAAACATAAATAGACAGCATGAAAGATGAACCGGAAATCAGTTATCCCTTTTCCTGACGATCTCGCGCCTGTTGGTAGTCCATTCCCTCGATGTCTATGATTATTAGTGCTATTCACACAGGGCATGGTTCTCGCACAAAAACTTTACAGCTTATCTTAATTCACTATATTGTCTAATCATACAGTTAGTACCACGTACTCGGGGGCGGGGGCCCTAGGTTAGTGGTTAGCACCGCTGCCTTTCACGCCAGAGTTTGTGGCTCGGTTCCCGGACTCGGCGGCTTGAAAGAGACAAAAATTGTTTCTTCCCCATCCACGTGTGAAAGTCAGTATTGTGGTGAACCTCCGTGACCGAGAGGTACTAGAAAAATATTTCCGACCTCATAAAGCAAAATCAGTTGACTTAGCAGCTCTGAGATGTGGCAAGACCCAAGTTAGATCATGAAAGCATGATAATATGGATAATATAGCAACAGGAGACGTGGCATTGTTCTAGATAAAAATGTAACGTTAAAACAATAATCAGATAAAAATGACATAATCATAATATTAATTATTTATGCCAGTCACGCAAGACTCGGTACTCATAGAAAAATATATCAGCTTGAATGTGAATTTACATTTCTTATACTCAGTATTTTTGTTTCAAACAACCATAGATAAATTTCGCTGGTGACTGCACCACTGTTATGTCTCTAGATGTCATAATTCGTAGAAACATATCATTTGTCGGTTGCTTATTGATAATTGGGGCTACAGAATTAAGCAAGATTTCGAGTTCATTGTTCATAGCATTACAGTGGAGAAGAAATTATTTCGTCGTCAATTTCATTTGATTCACACCTTGTGCAAATGAATATGTGCGCAGCTTACTTGAACTTTCGATATATTTTCTCCAAGGTTGTGTAAATATTCTAACAATTGAATCTTTAAAGGTAAGCATGAATTTATTTGTATTGCCAATATGCTGCATTTCCCAAGCTTGATCTAGCTCGGTTAGTTCAAAGACAGACCGAATACGTGAGCACCAGTTTGTATACCATATAGCGTGCTAGAATGCGTAATGTTATACGTGATCTATTACATATAATTATAAGCAGATAAATACCTAGACAGTCAGACCTCCGCCGCGCAACACAAAGGTCACAGACGCCACAGACTTTTCTCTTGCAAAGTGATGGTGTATGGATACAGGATCCGGATCGTAATTCAGATCTTCTCAAAACAAAGATAATGTCCTGGAATAATTTTGGGAAAATCGCGATGGTATTTGAAATTTTGCAGCCCCTAATGCATGCCATTGTAACAATAAGTTTGTTATCCTTTTAAGCGCTAAGCACATCTGTAGTCGTTTTTAACCCTTTAACCGCCGGTGCCGCATATATTCGAGTTTTCTTTTATTCTTAGCACATTAAGTACCACCTTTTAAACATGTTAAAGATAAAATGTGACATCAATCAGCAATATTTGAAAACAGTTGACCTCCATTTTGAGGTTGTGGATCGCGTCAGCGAAACACAACTTAAAGTGGGTGAACATTCAGATTGAATAATTTGGTGGTTAAAGGGTCAACCAATTTATAAACAGATTCAAGAGGGTGAAATGATTTTGTTCTATGTACTATAATATAATATTCAATGAATGCCTACATGTACCTTGGTGCAGTGTTGTTTTATTGTCTAACATTTTTACATCATTGTTCTCTCTTTATTTTGCCAGTAGGGTCTACACGATTAAGCAAAATGATACCATACGACACATGTCTATACTTGGTAGCCTCCATTATTTCGGCTGTCATGGTGGCAAAACTTGTGCGATTCCTGATTAATTGGACAGCCGGGTTCAGGGTGTCGAAGGCAGCAGCTGAGCAGTTTGGAGGAGAAAACAAGCATTGGCTTTACGGAAATCTAGATGTGGTGAGTTAACTATATGATTGAGAATGTTATTCATTAAATACGCTCAAGCCTACAGAGCTGGTTCAAAATATAGTTGAACATTTTGATCAAATTATTACAAATGTATCAACAACAAGATCAAAGTTACATCATATCACCTACGATATAGGATCAACTCGTAACTACAACACAGCTAGCTATTTCCCATTAGTTGTTTCACATGCATTTTTTACTGTCGTGCTCAACTCTTGGATGGTTTTGCTGGAAGGCAAGCTGCAAGGGTTGATGAACGTATTCGGTGACTGCAGAATCGGCCTGCAACAAGGCATTTATCGCGATAATGTATAGGATAAAGTCCGAGGCCCATTCTTAGTTGTGGGAAAGGCTGAGGCCGAAGGCCGAGGCTTTTTTCACAGCTGATAATGTATAGCTCCAAGGGTTTTAACTGACTTAAAACACATCTGACCATAATGAGGATCACTTATGATTAACAGCTCGGCCACACCTGACTGATTATAGCACCATAGACCTACCATGATAATTGATCTGTACTTGATCAACAATAACTCTCCATTCCCGGCTTAGAATGTCGTGGTCGGAGACAGAAAATAATGTAGTGGTATGTTTTAATTTGACTGTGTACAAATGTGTTCATCTCCAGTTGCAGATCCACGATCTGAAGAAGGTGGGGCGGGGGTGTTGGGGCTTGCCTCCAATATTTTGGACAATATATTTTGGCCATTTTTGAGGGCCTTTTTAAACGAAGGTGCAAGGATGTCCAAGCTGTCGCAATACGTTTTTTTGCTTATTTCCTGCTTAATTTTGTGACTTGGTGGCTATTCCTATCATTATGTTGATGTGGTTATGCTATTGTTTTGCTACAACAATATATTATTTATTTATTGTTTTGGCACTAGTGACACTACCGTGACCGGGACCGCTGCTGGTCAATGAAGTATTTATTCAGTTTTCATCGTTCTTGCTCTTTACGGTTTGTTTCAGATTTTGTGAGCAAATT
Source organism: Flabesymbios commensalis (assembly GCA_964017125.1). Lineage (NCBI taxonomy): Eukaryota > Metazoa > Annelida > Polychaeta > Terebellida > Flabelligeridae > Flabesymbios > Flabesymbios commensalis. The sequence goes on from OZ024903.1 coordinate 23,733,454, forward strand.
AAAAAAGTGTATTAACACCTTCTGTATCCCCATTAGGCCTACGGTATCACAACAAAGAGATGATGTCTTTGCAGGAGTAAATAAGAAGAGCGATTACTATGGATTGTAATTTGTGTCTTTTAATAGTGAGCGGAGCAAGTGAGCGGAGCGGACGAGCGACGCGAACGAGCGAAGCAAACGAGCGAAGCGAACGAGCGAAGCGAACGAGCGAAGCGAACGAGCGAAGCGAGCTCAATGAGAACGCTTGTATATAGTCTATTATTAAAAAATCATGAAAAAATGAACTCCTATTTCAGTACAGGTTTTGGGATTCTGAGCCAAAAATGTGCCATCTTGTTTTCTATGTCATCTTGAATGTCGTTCATTATTTGGGCAGATGAGCACCATATTAAATAAAGGCAATGGCTACTGCCACAGTACTGTGGTACTAAAGGACCAATTGGCTATTTTCACCAAACCAATCAGAATTCAGGATTTCAGACTGTGGCAGCAACTTTGGAAATGCTATTACCACCAAACCAATCAGCTTCAGTGTAACAACAATACTGACCAATCACAGCAAAAAACTTTATTACCACAATACTGTGTCAATAAGATTCATTTCTGCTGAAATATCTAAACAGATGAGGTCATGCTACCACGTTACTGTAACAATAAGGTATCTTACAGTCCGTGTACATGTGCAAGTAATTGCTGCCACAGGATTGTGTTAATAAGGTTTTGTCGTTCCTTGCTACTGAATTGATGTGTTTATAAGATTCTCGCTGTTGCTAATCATCATCACAGCAGTTCTGTGTAACTGTTAATAATGGTCGCCACAGTGCTGTGTCAATAAGGTTTCTTACTCTTTTTCTAAACATATAAGTTATTGCTACCACAGTGATGTAGCAATAACGTTTCTTACTGTGTCTATACACTTAAAATCCGTGCTGCCACAGTACTGTGTCGATAAGGTATCTTACTCTTTTTCTACACATATATTTCCTTGCTACCACAGTGCTGTGATAATAACGTTTTTTACATTATCGAAACACTTAAAATCTGTGGTGCCACAGGGCTGTGTCAATAAGGTATCTTACTCTTTCTCTACACATAGAAGATCTTGCTACCACCGTGATGTGGCAATAACGTTTCTTACTGTCTCTATAGACCAAAAATCTGTGCTGCCACAGCTCTGTGTCAATAGGGTATCTTACTTTTTTTCTACACTTTTATGTCCTTGCTACCACAGTGCTGTGGCAATAACGTTTCTTACCGTCTCTATACACTTAAAATCTGTGCTGCCACAGTTGTGTGTCAATAAGGTATCTTACTTTTTTTCTACACATATATGTCCTTGCTACCACAATGCTGTGGCAATAACGTTTCTTACCGTCTTTATACACTTAAAATATGCGCTGCCACAGCTCTGTGTCAAAAAGTTATCTTAATCTTTTTCAACACATATATGTTCTTGCTACCACAGTGCTGTGGCAATAACGTTTCTTACTGTATCTATGCACTTAAAATATTTGCTGCCACAGTGCTCTGTCAATAACATATCTTACTCTTTCTCTACATGTAAAAGTCATTGCTACCACAGTGATGTGACAATAACGTACCTTACTGTATATATACACTTAAAATATGTGCTGCCACAGTGCTGTGTCAATAAGGTATCTTACTCTTTCTCTACACATAGAAGACCTTGCTACCACAGTAATGTGGCAATAACGTTTCTTACGGTCTCTATACACTTAAAATCTGTGCAGCCACAGTGCTGTGTCAATAAGGTATCTATTTTTTTTTTCTACACATACAAGTCCTTGCTACCACAGTGCTGTGGCAATAACGTTTCTTACTGTCTCTATGCACTTAAAATCTGTGCTGCCACAGTGCTTTGTCAGTAACGTATCTTACTCTTTCTCTACATGTAAAAGTCAGTGCTAACACAGTGATGTGACAATAACGTTTCTTACTGTATCTATACACTGAAAATCTGTGCTGCCACAGTACTGTGTCAATAAGGTATTTTACTCTTTTTCTGCACATATAAGTCCTTGCTACCACAGTTATGTGGCAATAACGTTTCTCACTGCATCTATACACTTACAATCTGTGCTGCCACATTGCTGTGGCAATAACGTTTCTTAATGTCTCTATACACTTAAAAATCTTTGCTGCCACAGCTCTGTTTCAATAAAGTATCTTACGCTTTTCCCATACATATAAATTATTGCTACCACAGCGCTGTGGCAATAACGTTCCTTACCAATATACACATGATACAAGTCCTTGCTACCACAGTGTTGTGTCAAAAAGGTTCCTTAGCGCCCATCGCCACCTGAAAGTACTTTTTACCACTCATTTTCTACACCTTAAAGTCTTTCATACCACAGTGATGCCGTCTACACAAAGTCTTTGCTAACACAGTGCTCTGTCAATGAATTTCTTACTGTCTCAATACATTTAAAAATCGTTGCTGCTAGATTGCTGTATGAATACGGTATCCTACTTTGTCCTAGCTACCACAGTGCCGTTGCAATAATGTTTTTATTGTCTCAATACACTCTCAAATATTTGCTGCCACAGTGTTGTTTTCTGACTGCTCATGTAGGCCTACATCTGCAAGTCAAGTGTACATCTACATTCATGTGTCAATGAGATTTGTTACTGCACTTACACGTCACTGGTGCCACAGTACCGTGTCAATTAGTTTTGTTTCTGCTCATCTACACTAAGTCCTTGCTACCACAGTGTCGATAAGGTTTATTACTGTCTCTATGCACTTGCAAATCATTGTTGACACAGTTCTGTTTCAATAAAGCGTCTTACTGCTCATCTACACCTACAAGTCACTGCTACCATAAAATTGGCAAAGATTTGGCAAAACAATTGTCACCAGCTGTTCGCAGATGGAATAAATTTGCATGGTGTGACAGTAGTTAATGACAAATAAGGGGGGACCTCACCGGGCTGGAGACTACTTTGGGATATTGACAAATTTGCGAAACTCCTCAAATCTACACCAAACATTCACCAAATTTCCCCAAACGTTTACCTCTTTCGCCAAACCTTCTCTGTGTTCACCTAATTGCTATCACAATACGGTGGCAATGGTGTTACTTGTAGTTTCTTTACACTTACAAGTCCTTTCTACCACAATGCTGTTTAAACAGGCCTACGGCTTCTTACTATCTATACACTTACAAGTTCTTGTTACCACTGTGCGGTGTCAATAATGTTTTCTAATGCCCCTTTATACTCATAAGTAGTTGCTTAAACAGTACGATGTCAATACGGTTCCCTAATCTCTTTTTATCCTTCCAAATCCTTGCTACCACAATGCCGTGACAATGAAGTTTATGCATGTGACTCTACAATTACAAGTCCTTACTGCCACAGTTCTGTGTCAATAAGGTTCATTCATGTCTCTCTAAACCCACAAGCCCTCGTTGCCACAGTGATGTGTCAATAACGTTTTGTATGGTCTATTTACACTTACCAATCCTCTATGCCACTGTCATGTCAATAACTTTTCTTGCTACCCCTTTACACTCAGACGTTCTATGCTATGACAGTACAGTGTCAGTATATTTTTTTCACTACCCCTCTATAGCTCCATATTGTATGATGGCGATAATGTTTCTTACTACACTCGTACACAGAAATTCCGCAGTGTTGTCGTAATACGTAGGTGTATTTACAGTTCGAATTCCTTGTTATCACAGTGCTGTGCCCTACCATGTCCCAACTTCAAGTCGTAGCAGCATTGAATAATATTATGCAAAAGAAAAAAAAACAGTTTTATTTAAAAATCAATTTATTCATTGGTTGTTAAGACACTATGTATATGCCTACGCCGTTAAACTGAGCTGCCCCAACGATCATAGTCTGAAGTGGCTGGTGATTATTTCAGCATTCTGAAAAGACATAAAAGCAAACTTGCAAATGTTTAAATATTGGTGAAAAAAACTGAAAAACATTAGCAATTTGGGAAGTTATTGTGTCTACAAACAAGCAAAAATTTGCCATTTTGTGCGATAAATCAGCCATTTTTATTTTGCTCAACCATTTTTCAACAACTTGTCAGTGAACTGCATGGTTATAAGGAGCACATAGAACAAATTTGATCAGGATAGGCCTACATGAAAATCTTACTAAGGAAAATTTACCGCCGATGTCGACGCCGCTCCCGACAAAGACGCCGAACTTCAATGGCAAAAGTCCACTTTAAAAAAGGGCGGGCTAAAAAGATATTTATTTAAAATTCACCATAGTGCCTGGAAATTTTATGCTGCCACCTAAGCGTCAAACACTTTACACCTAAAAATTGTTTGGCCCAGTGATCTTAGCCTCAACTGGCTGGTGAGTATTTCAGCATTCGGAAAATATATTTATGAACAAAAATATCACATAAGTATATGTATATTAAATAGTAATTTTATTTTGAAAAGCCATGTATTTGTCATTCAACATTGTGTATTGAAAATCTATACAAAATATAATTTGATGGCATTGTTAAGACTGTACATTTAATTGTTAATACTATACCCTGGAAACATGTCTTGCCATCAAAACAAAAACAACACACCTTTAACTGTCGTCTTGATGACAGCTAGTAAGAGTTTTTGTGCTCCATTCATATGACTTGGTCTCTGTTCTTGCTTTTGTAGACTGCCTGAAACATAATCACATATTGTGTTTAAATTGTGACAATTCTACCATTGATTGTTATGTTCAACCAGACCTATTTGATTAGTAAAAAAACAATTTCGGCTATTGAAATCGCAATATACTTAGGAATGTAAATATACTTAGGAATGTTAAAGTAATGCTAGTAAATTTCACGATGACATTTAATTGTTTAGCTAAAATGAATACATAGTATAGGCTTACCACTGTATAACCTATATGCATTTGCATTCACAACCTCGCATTTATGCTACACACCTCCATCGTTTAATAGCAATTTGTACTTCTTTTCCATATCCCCCTCTCATGAAAGCAATGACTCCTATCGTGCTATGTTTGGTATCAGCCACCAGTAGCACACACTGGCTACCCATTGGTACGTGCTTCACAGCATCTTTGTCGCTGATACCACATCACACTGGCATCAGGATGAAATCATACTGGGCAAACACAACCTGAAAAAAAACATAATAATTTAGGCTAACGTATCATAAAACACAAATGTATTTACATTTCTATGGCGCCACCCACTTAAGCAAGTGTATTTTTAGTATGTGGACAATATGAAGAGTGGGTGGGAATTGTTTTTGACACAGCAGTGTGACAGTAAGATTTGTACGTTTAGAGGGGTAATAATAATCTTTATTGACACAACACTGTGGCAGTAAGGACTTGTACATGTAGAGGGGTAGCAAGAATACTTATTGACACAGCACTGTGGCAGTAAGGACTTGTGCATGTAGAGGGGAAGTAGGAACCCTTATTGACACGGCACTGTGGCAGTAACGACTTGTACATGTAGTGGGGTAGCAGGAACCCTTATTGACACAGCACTGTGGCAGTAAGAACTTTACATGTAGAGGGGTAGTAAAAAACCTTATTGCCACAGCACTGTGGCATTAAGTCTTGTACATGTGGAGGGGTGGTAAAATCATTATTGAACATCACTGTGGCAGCAAGGACTTGTACATGGGGTGGTAAAAACCCTGATTGACACAGTACTGTGACAATAAGGACTTGTGCATGTAGAGGGGTAGTAAAAAACCTTATTGGCACAGCACTGTGGCATCAAGGACTTGTACATGTAAAGGGGTAGTAGGAACCCTTATTGACACAGCATTGTGGCAGTAAGGACTTGTACATGTAGAGGGGTGGTAAAAAACCTTATTGACACAGCACTGTGGTAGTAAGGACTTGTACATGTAGAGGGGTGGTAAAAAACCTTATTGACACAGCACTGTGGTAGTAAGGACTTGTACATGTAGAGGGTTAGTAGGAACCCTTATTGCCACAGCACTGTGGCAGTAAGGACTTGTACATGTAGAGGGGTGGTAAAAAATCTTATTGACACAGCACTGTGGTAGTAAGGACTTGTACATGTATAGGGGTGGTAAAAAACCTTATTGACACAGCACTGTGGCAGCAAGGACTTGTACATGTAAAGGGGAAGTAGGAACTCTTATTGACACAGCACTGTGGCGGTAAGGACTTGTACATGTAGAGGGGTAGTAAAAAACCTTATTGACACAGCACTGTGGCAGCAAGGACTTGTAGGCTACATGTAGAGGGGTGGTAAAAAACCTTATTGACACAGCACTGTGGCAGTAAGGAGTTGTACATGTAGAGGGGTGGTAGGAACCCGTATTGACACAGCACTGTGGCAGTAAGGACTTGTACATGTAGAGGGGTAGTGAAAAATCTTTTTGACACAGCACTGTGGCAGCAAGGACTTGTAGGCTACATGTAGAGGGGTAGTAAAAAACCTTATTTACACAGCACTGTGGCAGTAAGGACTTGTACATGTAGACGGGTAGTGAAAATCTTATTGACACAGCACTGTGGCCGTGGATAAACATTGTCCAGTTTAACGCGAATCGGGTTTTCAAGAGCAGTTCATAGTCACACATTATGGAAAAATCGTGTACACACAGGGCATAGGCCTACAATATAAGACAGGATTGGCGAAAAGTATCACATTACTTACTTGATGGTGTCATCGATTTACACAAATTCATGCTTCTTCCTATAATTCCTTATTGTCTCGCTCGAAAATGTCCAAGATGGAACATTTTCGGCAACCGAAAATTCACTTGAGGCCGTTTTAAATGCTTCATAATTGACGGACGTCCTTCCGATCAACATGGCGACGATGTAATGGCGGCAATCCACTCAGCCCTCCCACTCCACATGCGAAAATGTACGATGGCCTCTGATTGGTTTGGTGAAAATAGCGATTCGCTCTGCTATTGCCACAGTACTGTGGCAATAGACACTTCCTTAAATAAATCATTGTTTTGAACACTTACACTCTTCATCAAATTGGGAAAAGGATAACGACATTTTTTTTTAATTGTACCAATATAATGAAGATAAGGACAAAATCTGAGATTACAGAATGATCAAGCTGAAAAACAATCGTGACTGTAACTCTAGTTACACAGTTATTCAACAGGCGGTGACAAATAAAGGTCTCTTAGCACAACACAGTTACCCTGCTGTCAGTGCTGACTATATTCGTCTATGGCAAAAGCCTCCCTCCACAACTCGAATAGTCCAGTGCTGACTTGTCATGCTGCACACTCGCAATTCTGGGCAAGCACAGTATATTATTATTCCGAATTATTTAGTTTTATTAATTTATTAAAAAATGACTAATGATCTGTATCTTTTTTTTTCATTTTTAGTAATTTCATAATACTGCGAACTTATAAGGGTGGACATAGGTCACATGGTCATTTTGACAATTTGACTAAAGTAAAAAAGGCACTGGGATTCACAATGATTTGATATTGACAGAACTCGTAAACTTAATATAAGCTCTACATGATTTACTACATGAATATCATGTATATTATATAGAGCCTTATACGCAAAATATCTAGAAACACCGGTTATGTACAATGTAATATAACAATATTATTGTATAAAACAAACCTTGATGACAGGCCTATATTGATTATGAGCACTGTATTACAATCATTTGCAAATCAATACAATATTACAAGATGCTGTGATCACTGACATAAATGTAGCATATTATCGTCGCCAGCACGATCACCGACTCGACTGGGGAGTAAACATATATTTTTTTATGGCTTCAACGTTTATATTCAATATTTTGAATATAAACCTACTATTCCGCCTTAGACAAAGTTTACTTTTTAGTATAATAAATCAATCTTGGTCATCAATTATTGAACGACAGAACTCAATTTATGGCTCTAATTGCATCTGATTATAGGACAATTACTAAGACAGTTATTAACATTATGATTTAAACTACACAAACTTACTTTTATTATTGGCTCAGTTTGCTTGTTTTAATAATGAAGGCGACATTGTATTATAGTAATAAATAACTGATCACACCCTTATACAATGATGTACACTTTAGCAATTTTCTGTTTAATGGGACTATAGAATAAGTCTTGTATTTTAAGGACATTGTCAAAATTCAATTGTTATACATTTTTATTGGTTGACAAAAATCGATATATACAAATACACGCACAAGTATCAATTTTTTGTCATTGTCTTACATGTGAGTTTGCTGACTGTATCTTGCCTATTATATCATGCAGGTGAAAGACTACAGTGAAGAAATGTTGGCGTACATACGAGAGAGAGTTGCTGAGAATTGCTATGCATACAGGGTTTGGTTGGGACCTCTACACGTGATGTATATACTTTGTCATCCAAAAACAATAAAAATACTGACAAACACAACGGAACCGAAAGTTCTTGGATTTGCCGGGGCCTACCATTTCGTCGTTCCATGGCTTGGTGTGTAGTTTTTGTGGAATGTGTCTGTTGTGTCATTCTCTTTCACATAGGTTAATGTATACAGATTGCATACATGTTTCTTGTGTATATTGAAATCATTCATCTTCAGACATTGTAACCAATTTAGAAAGTAACTCACATTTACCTTAGCATGGCAGCAGAAAGGCCCTCCTACCGGAAATAACAGATAGGTTAGGGCTAAAGTGTACCATGATTTGGGTCTCTCAAAACATACATTTGATATGAATAAATACACTTCAATAAATACACTTGGTACACGCCACGTGCCATGGAATCTTTACTTTTTTCAGTGGTCATACATATGTATAAAAAGACAAAGTCACATTAAAACTGCACAGCCAGGATCGTATGATTTTGTGTTGATTACTCAGTCAATTCTCAACAGATTTTCATTTAAACACTATTTGTCAAAATAATATATAGCGTATGGCAAAAGTTAGACCATTTGACATGAAATAAATGGAAATAATGTGTCCCTCTAAAAACCCATTAAACTAATTCTATAATTGTATTACATGTCAAAAATATAACTTTTGAAATAATTTATTCAATATAATCGGTTAATCACTTTCTATTGATTTTCAGCGGTTGCAAATGTTAAACGATTGATTGTGTGAGATTTTCCTTTGACCATTCATACATACTTCTGGTACTAGAAGTATGTATAAACATGATAAATGATGAGCTCGTCTCTGCTCCTCTGGGACCGTACATAAGTTTCAGCTAGGATTCACGTTGATGTTTCAGGTGATGGCCTATTGATAAGCTCTGGCAAAAAATGGCATCGGAACAGAAAACTTCTGACACCAGGGTTTCACTTTGACGTTCTGAAGCCGTACGTTGACGTTTACAACAAATCTACTACAACAATGCTGGTAGGTTAAATGGCAAACTTTGCCGCACAAAGCCAAAAGGCAGTATCAGCTTACTTCAGAAGTAAGCAGATACTCACATTTAACTTTGCAGAGCATATCTCACGTGGTACGGCATATAGTGTGTGTTTAATAAGACCACTCAGCAGACAAGAGACACGTTGAACCAATGCCGATTTCCTGTTGGGTCGGCATCGCAGACGGTGACTGAACATAAAACAACATTGACTCAACGTTCTATGTTGGGCGTAGTTCAAGTAACACCCGCGCTTCCAGACCGCTATATATCAGGTATTACTTTTGACTGTGTGTGTTTTACACAATCCATGTATCCAAAAATAATACGATATCATAAGTTAAGCAATTACACATTTAATCTATGTTATACAGCTCCGCCACATTTTGTTGTAATACAAGAATGATTTGTGAAAGCATTTGTTCAATTCTAAATGCTTTGACGAGATCGTAATCAGATCAGACAACACAGAGTGCAAGTTAAACAGCTATGCGCATGTATCTACCACACTAGATACCATGCTCATGTTTATACAAGTTTGTGAATAAGCATAACATTTAGTCCACTTATTATCAGTTATATCAAAAATGAAAACGTACACTCTGGGATAGGCGACTCCTCAATCACATACACAAGGTATGTGAGTCACTTAGTGTGCTAAAACTTACAGAGCAAGTACTTTGGCCATTAACATTTTGTTTAGAATATGATGAAGAATTACTTTGCGCAGTAGTACTTCGTGAGTATTTATGAATACATCACTAGGCTTTGTTTAAAGGCAAGTCACTTTGACGACTCCGATACAGCTAGACATTGCTTGGAGACCATACGACATCCTTGATTTAATGCAAAGCCTGAATTATGGGTCTCCGTGTTTGCAGTATTAGTATCCATATGGGTTATGTTGGTGTCATGGCCGCTTCTGATATCTCATTCTGTCTGCCTGTGACCAAACATACAGGGTTTGAATTCCAGCCAGGGCGGATGTTTCTCATTGAGGTTGTGGATATTTTGCAAGTCTCCATACATCGTCCCTCCAGAAACGGATTCAGAGTTGAGACACCAATCATCGTGACACTACATTTTTCTCCAAAATCGCCCAGTCCTCGATCCGATCTCGGACCTCTACCCGATGTAGCTGGTTCTTAGTTTCTTACACTTATATTCTTGTAAATATATGCACATAAGGCTAAAGTTATATCACATGCAAATCTTTTTTCACGCAGGTTGCTATGTAATATCTAACTTAGCGAACCATAGTAGCGAGACTATGCGATGTATGTCTATTTCATGTATTGCACAGTTTAATATTATTTTGTTCTTGCAGGACGAATTATCCAAAATATGTACCGATGGTAGAAGTGTTGACATCACACCTTATATCAGCCTCTGTACGTTAGATATCATACTCAAGTGCGCCTTCACTTCAGACATGGATGTCCAGAATCAAAAGTATTGTGTAACACCCGTCCGTTATATATATAATATTTATAAAATATATATTATGATATTTTCATTATAGATATCGTTAATCTCAGTGAGAAAAATGAGTAGCAATACACATCAATGACTACTTGAATTATGATCATATTATTGTAGGTTGAACTGTAATCGAACTAACTAACTACTTTTGTTGAGAAAACAGTGGATTCCAAATTTATCTCATCTGTTACAGGAACGAAAATCCCTACGTTTCTGCAGTGAACTCCCTTTGTACGCTCATGACAAAAAGGACACTGTGAGTTTTTGTCTTCAGCACAATATGTACCACCTTTTGAACATGATAGATATAAAATGTGACGGAAATCAGCAATATTTGAAAGCAGTTGACTTTAATTTTGTCAAATCTGAATAATTCCCACTCACTTGAAGTTTTGGATCGCGTCAGCGAGACACAACTTCAAGTGGGTGAAAATTCAGATTGAATCATTTGGCGGTTAAAGGGTTAAATAATGTTGACCCACCATCGCAGGCGGTGGGTCAACAATGACCCAGCAACAATGACCCAGCATTGTTAATCATCCAGGGTTTGCTGAGGCTGCAATTGCGAGGGTAAATATTGGATTACACTCCTTAAGCTATAGCAGTTAAATTAGAAAATTATCTTTAATATTTCCGCAAACACCAATTACAATGGGCACATGAAGTTTATAAATATTTGTATTGTTACCACTATAGTACGTATGCTTTTAATTTTTTGTTTATTTTGCAGTCAGCCGCTTATGTTTTGGGACACACTTTATTATTTAACTCCGAATGGACGATCCTACTTACGTAATATAGACTATGTTCACCAGGTTGCTTCCGACGTTATCAACAAGCGGCGAATCAACTTGGTGAGATCACTTCCTTTTATCACCAGGTGGCTCTTGAACAGTTGTACTATGCAACATAATACTAGCAAGAATACATTACCCCTGTATTCTTGATACTAGTAATCATGCAGGCATGATCTGTTACACGATAAATTACCAATTTACCATTATTATTATTGACTATTGTTATCATGCTGTTTATGTGAAATTTATGTGTGTACTGTTCATATGTATAAACAATAATTGTTATTAATTATTATTATTAATAATATTGCTTACTTACTTGCCAACATACCTACACTGACTTACCTACGCAAAGACACATTAATCAGTAATGACTACATAATCTATGTGCCGCGTATGTTGTAAGTAGTTCAGCGAGAAAAAGATATAATTATTAGTTGTAATAACAGTGTATTTTAATAATAATTAATCAAATACATAAATAATGCATGTGTATTATTACTAACATATTGTAATATATTTTTAGAAAGAGGAAAGTGGCATAGCAACAAAGAGATACGTAGATTTCCTGGATATATTATTGCTCGCAAAAGACGAAGAAGGACGCGGTTTAACACATAAGGAAATCAGGGACGAGGTTGACACATTCCTATTTGAAGGTGATACGGACATCTGTAAAACCCGTGTAGTATGGTGTCCGCTATTGTACAATTGTAGTCTTAACAGTGTCTATCTAATGACACTGGTATTGCTGAAAATATACAAGAATGTCCTCGAAATAGCACTTATCTCAGCAAACACAAAACATTTGCATAACATTGTTACAATGCTGGACCAACGTCGAAGACGTTGGGCCGACGTTGTACAAATGTTATACAAGTGTTTTCTTTCTTTGGTGGTCAAACACAGGATATTGCTTTTATTATCACAATTCAGCTTTTGTAGCACTGAACATTTCCGAACTGTAGATTTGAATAGCGCAGTTTAAATTACAGAGCGTTAATGTCTATGTATGCCCCGTTGCTATATCGTCCCGGTGATAGAACAGCTAGCTTGATACCTTGAACCAATGCTGGATTATTGTTGGCCCAGCATCAGTAACGTCGAGACAACAAGTACTAGTGTAAGGGTACTCTAAAAAAATGTTATGATGCAAAACGTTAAAAGCGGTAACTATAGCTAATAATGGGAGCAGTTATCACCTTTTTGTGTCTATTTATTATCATGATTATAGGACATGACACTACTTCCAGCGCCATATCGTGGTTATTCTATACATTAGCATCACACCCTGAACACCAGCATAAGTGTTATGATGAAGTGAAAACATTAATGACTGCAAACGACTCTCAAAGTTTGCAATGGTAAGTATTGATTATCTATTTTTTTATTATTAAAAAACATTCCTCATTATTAACTGTCTAAATTCAGCAGTCAGCGTTCAAGAGGTATTGCGAGATTACGTTGAAATTTACTACGTCACTTCAGACAAGTATACCTGCATCTTACACCAGAACGTAGACAAAAAGGGTATTGCAACAAAGAATTTTACAATGTATGGGATTAATAAAACCCAGTGTTGCGCATTATATTGACAACCAGTTTAAAAAAAAAAAAAAATGTAATTAAATTATGTGATATATTGGCCGGTGGATGATCTAATGGTCTATTCTTATTTTTCGGGTTTATTTCATCTTCAGCTCTAAAAGATCAACATTTCCAATATGATAAATCCAGCTATTTTCATGGTCATGGAGAATATATTAGGCAGGCGTCAGCCCCTTATATGGAATCTAATACTACACACACGTAGCAATCAATTATAGCAGAGCTAAATAACCTAAGTGATATTCTAAATAGGCACCCTTGTGGCTCTCAAGACGGCCCGATGTAGACCGTTTATATCATGGCCTTACAATCGCTCTTCTTGGTTCACAAAGAGTGAGTGGGCGAAAACATGCCCGGGTCATCCACATGTATAACGAGGACTACGCACAGGTATTGCTCCCGCATCTCCGCAACATAAATTATTTGGATTTTTTTAGTCCATTAACATATCCACAATGGCCAAAAAATACATCATGAGCTGAACATAAATCCAGCCAACGAGTATCTAAGCGAATCGTTACTAAGCATATTGTTTTGATGTTGAGACAAACATTAAGCAAAAAATAAACTGGGGGGCTAATGGAGTAACAGGACTCCAGAAACTGACAATTAAATTGGGGGGGAGGGGGGTAAATGACATACATTTAATGTTATTGGCTTGCGTTATTTGGAATTTGTAATTATCACGCTACTGTTATCGGGGTATATACAATTTTCTTTAATTATCAAATATTCCAAATCCCGTGAATAACGTGAGATTATGAGGATTCTAGAAATTACTAATATTGCTAATGTTGGATATGACTCTGTTAATACAAAACAAATACAATATACATGATATATGATCATCTCTTTTGTTTCTAAAAACAACTTTTTTAACACATATTTTAATAGAATGGAGCACTTAAAGCTGCATAACTGTTTTGCTTATTTCGATAAAAATAACCTAAAAAGTACAAAAAAATCATTCATATTGTCTTAAAGGCCTTATAAATGCACTTAAACTGGGTAAATGTAGTTCACCATGCGATACACCATCAAGTATTATGAAGTAGTGAATCGGTTTGTGTACAATACGTATGTAATAGTGGTAACGTTATGAGCCAATATAATCTTACATTGGCCAACTCCGAACCGCCCAAATAATAGCAAACACCAGACGTTGAGTTGAATCAACATAATGTTGGGCCAGTACCGCAGACGATGGGCCGACAGTAGTCTGCCATTGGATCAATGCCTCGTGTTAGCTGAGATACATAGCCCACATAACCAGCGGTAGACGACCTGAGACTAGGTCAAAAAAAACTGTTGGAAATCGGTTACAGTAAAGTCATTCTCATTCATCAGATCCACTATCCTTCCACTAGCGTCAGCTAGTGGCTTGATTGATTGATTTTACTGTGAAATGTGTTATGTTGAAGATATTCATAAGCTTGACCCAATTTTACGGCCAGCCAATCAGAATACGTTTAACAAAAGTATGTCCTTGACTTTGTAAACGAAATGTAAACAATACACTGACCCACCACGTTAAACTGACACTGTTTAGGCCTACACGCTAATCCCTATAATTGTTCTCGTAATGATGGCCAAAAGTTTTATTTTCCAATAGTCATTACCAGGGCTGTTTTTCTATTGTGTTTACTGGGGATTCTCTGACATAGGGCCGTCTTGATTCAGTTCACATAGCATTATTAGATTTGACCTAGGTATTATTAGACGCCCATATCTTTGTCTGGAGTCGTACCCTTCTAGAGCACAGCCGGTTGTAGACGTATAACATAAAAATCAGTCAGCGTGGATGTGGACGATTCACATGGAGGTGGACGATGATAGGGGAAGTTAGAAAAGGTCGTTTGCAAGTAGATCGGTGATTTGCCAACGTAATGTCACATTTGACTCAGTTGGAAAGGGTCAAGCTTCAGGGTCACGGTACACCAGATGTTGATGCCCTATCAGGACGCGGCATTACAGAAGAGATTCTCAAAACACTGTAGCAGGGCCACCTAGCTGTGCTAGTGTTGCCCTGAGAAGGCTGCAGTAAAGTCTGATGTTTCAAATATTATTTTATGTTATCGCATATCGCGATTTAAATCACTGTATGTGATGATTTACGATAAAATTAAATAAAGTCTCATATTGTCTAGTGGCACTTTGCCTATATTTTGAAATGCCCATGAGATACCGAATAAAAAATTGCAAATGTTTTTCAAGAAAATCACGAAAATCTAAAGAGCGAAAAAGATGATTTACATCACTGAATTTGTTGCAAATTCCGACGACAATTTCCCACGGACTGGAGAGAGCGTCTTAATGGTGGGCCAAAGGCTCAGATGCTGGCCCACACTTAAAAGCACCATACAAAAATATAGTCCTATTTTTCAATTGCGTGACATTCTCCATACCGGTACCGAAATTAAACATGACATTATATGCATATATCACCCATATCAAACAAAGTAATAACTCCTAGATATGTCTAACTGACATTAGATAATACATTTTTTACGGTGAAATGTACCTATGATCACTTAAAAAATAAGAATAAAATTAAAAATCTTCCACTTTTTTTCAATGGTGATCGGGATCTGCCACTTGGTACTTTTAATGTCCTGATTATACAAACAGTGTGTCTTACTCCCCTATGATCAGGTCTCTTTTAGTGGGGCAGCAATATTTAAAAACAACACACTTAAATCCTTAATAAATCACTAACCGGGGGAGTAAAATAAAAAAAATAAAACACCATTATCTATGGATTAATCTTTTGTAAAAAATAAACAAAACAATTATGCAGAGAAAATCGTAATTCATCTGAAAATTGGAGAAGTTGTAATTTCAGGGGTGCTTAATTTGATCAGGGATAATGTTATGGCACATCTTGACCTCTTGTGACCTTGAACTTATCCAATTTAATGTTTTTACCACTTTCCACCTTATCACAGGGTCCACATCCGTCATTTTTAAGTTCTAAAAAATGCTCTTGGTCGTCATTAAATGGGAAATATTCCAAAAATCCCAAAATATTAGATTATACGGTCTTCTGGATTTTTGGGTCAAGTTTTTTATAGCTCTGATTGCACCAATACAATATTTGATCACCCAAATGTTGCTAAGAAAACTTTTATATGATATATTTCACTCGAAAAACATTAGAAATCAGTAAATTGTAATTTCTTTAAAAATTTAATCGTTTAATTTCTAGGGGTGCTTAATTTTCGCAGGGGTCATAATTCCACATCTTGACCTCTGGTGACATTGAACTTTATTCAATCATATTGATTTTTTTATCATCCGGTCACGGGTCTACGCTCGATATTTCGAAGGCTTAGTTCCTGCAGGTGGATTTTCGGTGATGATGTACTATTTTGAAGGCATGAATGAGATCGTTAATTTTGGCGGGGTTATTCGGTTTTATTTTTTCATTGCCGGGTTTCAGAATGTCCACCCTTGCTAAAATGTACCCTTGGCTCCTGGACTAAATCTGGAGGACTGTTATTTTGATCACTATGTCACCTGTTTTGACCACGTTTATCTTTTGGTCTGATCATGTGCTTCACAGTGCCAATGACATAATATTGTTAGGAAAATCCTCATTGGCCACATAAAAATGAGATCAAAACTGAATTTACAAAAAAGAACACATTCTGTAGTGTAATCAATCAGAGCCATTCTATGTGTTCTCCGGCTGTGAGTGGGTCTCATTGAGCCCCCCCCCCCCCCACTCTACGAAAATTATTCGCATGATTATACGCGAAAACGAGCATAGAGCGGGCTATAAACGTTAAAACATTGTTGGCAGTGGTCCTGATAGTTTACTTGAAACATCCGGTACGATTTACTGTCTTGCTAGCTAACACAAAGATCAGCTTTCTATGACCGTGTGTACGACGATTTGGACTTTTATGTTCGCTAGAACATCCTTTTCTGGTGATTTTAAATAAGAAAGTTATGCTCAGCTCTCAAACGATTCGAATTATCATCACCCAGCAAACACAAAACAGTTGTATAACATTTATATAACGTAGGCCCAACGTCTCCGACGTTGGACCAACATTATATAAACATTATACAAATGTTTTGTGTTTGCTGTGTATACACTTAGATGTAATTATTTATCTGTACAAATTATTTACACAGGGATGACCTGATGGAGCTACCGTACCTCACCATGTGTATTAAGGAGTCGATGAGACTGCATTCACCTGTGCCTTTTATAGGACGAGACGTCCTGGAGGACTTGGTACTACCAGGTGTGGGAACCATACCGGCAAAGTCAGCAGTCTACATCAACATATATGGTCTGCACCATAATCCCCATGTCTGGGGTGAAGATCACATGGTAAAGTAACGTTTTTGACAACTAAGCCAAGGTATATTCTCTATCAATTTCACTGCGGAAATGCACCCAATAAATTTAACACTCTTAAACATTATATAATATTTTTTTGAAATTTAATATTACATCTGAAGCTATGTCATAATGTTACAAGCTACATGGGATGTCCAAAAAAATGAATTAACAATTCTCTGCACCTATATATTGAATGTAACCAGGTACGGGTCCAGCCGTTTTTAAATGGCCGCCCATTTAAAAACCACCGTGCCTTTATAAGCAACGCACTTCCAGCGAGTGTTTATAAACACTCGGGCATTTATGAACGGCCGGCCAATATGACTGGTTAATAATATCAGGTATTTTTTCTTAATTATACCAGATTTGGTGTAATTGATAAATTGACACAACACATCACTACTTAGTAATGAACTTGAGAAGCAGAATCTGTGAAATACGATGTTTTAATTGGTAAAAGTCGCCAAAAATAGATTTTCTGACCACTGACCCCCACTTCCTTCAAGTAAATTAAATGAATCGGGCTTTAGGCCACCTTTGTGCACATATAGGCTAAACTGGGCCAGGAGAACCTCCTGAGGATGGTGAGATGATTAAGATGACACTGTCCTCCAGACACAGGATTCGAAATTAGAGCCCTGGCGGTCTGAGGCTGAGCACGCACGCTACCTCTCGGTCACGGGGGCTCCCCACAATATTGCCTTTCACACGTGGATGGGGAAGAAACATTTTTGTTTCTTTCAAGCCGCCGAGACCGGGAACCGAACTCTGGCGTGAAAGGCAGCGGTGCTAACCACTACCCTAGGGTCCCTGCCCCTCCTTCAAGTGTCATTGCTAAAAAATATATTTGTAATTTGTAATTCGTATTTTCTATGTGGCATCTTTTTTGTACACACGATTTAGTGCACAAAACCGATATACAATCCAGGAGCTATTTCATTTATCCCACTTCCCAGGTAAGTTCTGCGGAAATTTACCTTACAAAAACGACTAAAGCCACGACTCCACATACGCGTGATGCGTGAAGTTTGATGCGTATTGCACGACTCCACATGTACGCCAAAATGTGATGCCGTATTGCACGACTTCACATGTACTTCAAAATGTGATGCGTGATGCGTCAAAGTTATTTTTGCTGAAGTAGCCAGTCAGTGCGGATTTCCTGTGGCTTTTTTACACACAGGGAAATGACACCTTATCTATCTAAATATAAACGTTTCATTAGCAAAATTTGGGATGACGATTAAACTTTACAGACTGCATGGCATACCTATACATGAAAAAAAGACGTTGGACGCACATGTGGTGGATCAATAAAACAATCAAACAAAGAGAAACTTATGGGGTTTATTATCATCCAGTGCAAGAATTGGAACTGGATTCAAAACCTTTCTATCAATATTCTCGGATGACAAGGGAGCAGCTCGGAGATATCCTGTTTCAAAATGAGGTTGGTTGGTGAGATGAATGAGGTGACACTGTCCTCCTGACACAGGACTCGAAATTCGTGCCCTGGCATTCTGAGTCCGAGCACGCTACCTCTCGGTCACGGAGGCTCCACACAATACTGACTTTCACACGTGGATGGGGAGGAAACAGTGTTGTTTCTTTCAAACCGCCGGGACCGATATGCTGTTTCAGATTGAGCCGTTACTATCTAAGTCAATCGTGCAAGAGAAACGTTTTGCTACAGGGCCTATGGTTGAGGTGGTTGTTCATGCATCACAGGCAAAGATCTTGGGGGGTACATGTACCCGGGAGAATCCATAAAATGACGTCATGGTAGGCTCGCATGATGCGTGTTGACCGCTCCCGGAGCGGTGAATACGCGAGCCCAAAACGAATACGCATCACGTACATGTGGAGTCGCTCTTTCTATTGTCAATAATTTCGGTGAACACGCATCACGCTTCACGCATCACGCTTCACGCATCACGCGTATGTGGAGTCGTGGCTTTAAATACAGATTATTATATACTTAACTAAACTGCGTCTTTATATTGCCAATTCATATGAAGTTATGCACTGTAGTTCGTAGTTTCATGGGACTGGTCCCTTTGCTATTCTGCCGGGAAAAGCCAAAAGGCAGTATCTGCTAACTTAACAAGTAAACTGATACTGCTGTTTGGTGAACGTACAAGTGAACGGGGCCGACCGTTTATAAACGCTCGAGTGTTTATAAACACTCACCGGAAGTGTGCTGCGAGTGCTTATAAACGCACGGTTGTTTTTAAATGGGCGGCCATTTATAAACGTCTGGACCCGTACCCAGGTACCTGGTAAGATATATAATAATCTGATTAATTTTGTTTCGAAAATACTTTTGTCTGTCTGAAAAAAATGATTGCTATTTCATTCCCTTCTATTTGTTTTTTTAAAAATACGCCAGAAAAGTATCATCTAGCATGAACGTTTTGGGTGTTATTTATTCGAGCAGTGTGGGGGCCCTAGGATAGTAGCTAGCACCGCTGCCTTTCACGCTAGAGTTCGGGGTTCGCTTCCCGGTCACGGCGGTTTGTAGCAAACAAATGTTTTTTCTCCATCCGCTCGTAAAACTCAGTATTGTTGGGAGCCTCCCTGACCGAGAGGTAACGTGTGCGGCCTCAGACCCCAGGGTTTGAATTTCGAATCTTGTGTCCGGAGGGCAGTGTTATCTCACTCATCTCACCATCCTCAGGAGGTTTTCCTGCCCTAATTTAGCCTGTATGTGCACAAAAGTCGCCTAAAGCCCGATTCATTTCATTTATTTATTTAGTAGAGCACACCCCAAAGCCGTGTGAATCGTAGATGAATCTGTCATGGGTATAGCCCTCTAAGTCAAGAAAATTTAACTAGAACAAAAACCATCTAACTCCATCAGCTAGGACGAGCGACTATCTTTATTCATGCTATTAATCATAGTGCAAGAGCTGTTTGTATAGGAACAAGTTTCAATATTTTTTATGGATATGGATATGTACAGTTATACCATATTTTCCTTAACACTATAATATATATATTATATTAACTGGTGATATACAATTAGGCATAAATACATACTAGCATGTGAATGTATACCTTTGAGAAGAATCATCTGATTTTGTAACGTACTCAGCATAATGATATCATATATCTGTTAGCGAACGCCGTTGTACTCTTTTCAAGCTGACATGATCGTATAGCTTTACATTGACTTATTTATATACATGTAGGCGGTGTAGCTATACTTTTCTTTTCTGAATATCGTAATCAGTTTGATGCACCGTGTTGAATTTATCCTCCTACTTCTGCATTGTTCCGTTCATAAGAACTATACTATTTTAGGCTTTGTATGTATGCTGTGATTTTTCTCATATTATATACCAGCGAACGCAGTTGTACTCGTTGCAAACTCACATTATCATATATAATTATATTGACTTATTCATATACATGTAGCTATGCTTTTCTTTTCTAAATATCATAATTAACTTGATGTATCGTGTTAAATTTACTCGCCTACTCCTGCACTGTTCCGTTTATAGCAACTATAATATCTTAAACTTTGTATGTACATTATCAGATTATGCTATGATTGTTTTCAAGGATTTCAAGCCAGAGAGATTTAATCCGGAAGCCTGCAAAAACAGAGATCCTCATGCATTTCTTCCGTTTTCCGCCGGACCCAGGTACGAATACACAATTGTTATGTCTTATATATATATATATGTGTGTGTATGATTATCAGGTAGAAGAGCAACCCCTTTTTATATGGCGATGATAATAATACTAGCGCCCTTGTTAAGTGCAGGGGGGGGCATACAAATTAACCCTTTGAGTGCGGGCGACGCTTTTAAGCGCATTCATACTGTTTTTACACAACTAAAATTTGACAGAAATTGAACAAATATACATGTATAAATCTTGAGTAAAGCCCCCATTGTGAAATTTAGCAGGTTTAATTTTTAAGTGAGGAGGTATTTTTCTTTCATTTGAAGTTGGCAATTGCGTGAGCAATGCCAACTTCAAATGAAAGGAAAATGTTAAGTAGTAATGAAGCACTTAAAGAGTTAACCCTCAAACCGCTGAATTCAATAATTTAAATTTATATACACACGACGTTGTGTCTCGCTACCGCGAACCAAAACTTCGAGAGGGTTGAAATTACTTATAATTTCTTAATTTGAGAGCAAACATTCGCAAAATTTGATGACATAAACACCCATTTCGTTCCCGAGAACTGAGCTTCAAACGTCTAATAAAACATATTAAAAACGACAATCCTCGCGATTAGCAGCTAAACCCTTTCAACGCGGGGACCGTCTTTATACGTCAGAATCTGTAGTCTGTAGACATCAGATTCTGACGCATAAAGGCGGTCGATCCCGCACTGAATTTTAAATACCCTGTGCTTGTGTAAATATACCTGTATAAATTACAAGCCTGATTTTTATTATTGTAGATATTATGTCCATTCACATGTGATTTACATAACTAACTATGCTCACCCTGTTTTACATGTATATAATATAATATTTTATCTCTGCAGAGATGTCCCGGCTATGCTAGTTTATGTTAATTGATATTAATTAGATAGATATCTGGTACCCAAAGTAAAATGAATCAATTCCACGGATTGCAAAAAACATTGGTTCAACTGCTCATACTTCCTGTGTATGTGTTAATTCATTGTGTACATTCAAATTCGAACATTTTGAAAACATACTTTGAAAACAAACGCGTTAGTCAAAATATCTGTTTTTGAGAATAATTTTGCAAGCTTGACTATTGATTCGTGATATTTAGAAAGCTCCTAGATTTATATTGTGAACTCTCTGTCTATACACCTTGTTGCCAAATATGCCCACATTTTAGATAATTAAACATTAAATGTGTATGTTTTTATTGTATGTAAACGAGTTGTATCATTACATTTACAAAATTGTCTTTCGTTGCATGTTTTCATTGTGATTTTACCACGTTTGCACAGAAATTGCATCGGACAAATATTTGCAATGCACGAAATAAAAGCAGTTGCGGCGCAGACGTTGCTCAGGTAAATATGACACTTTAACCGTTGAAGCGCTGTAATATTTTTCTATAGATGATGGGGACCATTTTTGTCAATTTGTTGATCTGTAGTATGGTTAAAAATAATTAAAATTGAAATAATCAGATAATGGTAAACTTAAATATTTTCAGTCTTTTCAAAGATTCGCCTTTCGTCAAAATAACTGTTTACAATGTATCTGGCTTACAACAGATATTTTCATCATTTAGATACCGCGTCGATCATTTTGTATATTCTAAGCAGACTTCGCTCCGTTTTGTATCTCTATGTACAGTTTAAAAAGCTCCTGAGAGGTCTTCAGAGATTTCGTGATGACTAGTCGTTAGTGTGTTTTCATACACTGACCGTTACCCAGTAAACATAAAACATTTGTATAGCATTTGTACAATGTTGGACCAACGTCAAAGACGCTGGGCCGACGTTGTACAAATGTTATACAAATGTTTTGTGTTTGCTGGGCGGGTTATAGAAAACTACATCTCGTAGAAAGACAACTCGTGCCATGTCTGATGGTAAAAGCAGACAATTCGTAGCACACTACGGGACAACTCGTACCACATTTAGTAGCAGTCATTAGGTCTGAGCTTATCATATCTAACGAATCTTTCTCACTAGAGAGTTTACATACTAACCTTGATGTATGTTTCTCTGTTTCTAAACTATGTATTATTGTGCTAGATACGTCTCAAATTGGACATTTTAGGCATGTTTTCATCTTGTATTCTAGGTCTAAACATGTGTACATTTAAGCTCCATAATTTCGCCCAAGTATAGCACAGAACAGCTAGATCAGGCTTATTCCCTCTGCTTCACGACGAGCATAGCGCAAAAGTCCCCATCTTGAATCCTTGTTTGAGATGCACAGAGATGCGAGTGGGTCGAGAAAAAAATCATCCGCATTTCTTTTTTTTAATCCGGAAATATTAACAAATCTGGAGATCACGGTAATTCCCAGCAGAACACTAGTATCTCTTAAAAATAAATAAAAAATGAATCTCTTGAATACTAGTAAATATTATAATTCTACTTTTATATAATTTTACGGATTAATCGCCACAGAAAGTTGGGTATGTTTAAAATATTGAACGCATATGAACGCATAAATGAACACGCCAGAAGAACGCCAGAAACACGCAGGGCGCGCTAGAAAAACGACATATCAACGCTAAATACGTTTGCTTTGTATCACATTGCTGCCCGTTGAAGGCGCCGGGCAGGCGCGGGCAACGCGCCTGCCCTGCGCTGCATGAGCGCTCGAAGCAGGCGCAGGGAGCACGCCGCCATTTGCCGAAATTAAGTCCAAACTTATAATGTTATCATAAATTTAGGACACATGGCTACATATGTACAAAAAAAACTGTTAAAAATTATCGTCGACATTAGCATTATAGGGTTTAATGCGCACTGTATGCGCGCATTCGCTACCAGCTTGCGACGTTTTTCACAATCCGGCCTCAAATTGTTTTTTTAATTGTTTTTGTGGGTGGACTGTGCGTCGTTTATGTGTGACTGGGACAAACCTCGGTCAACGGAAACACAACGAATTTATAGCCTGTGCTCTACTTGTGCCTAACGTTAGACTGGCGTTGGTCTGACGTTCTTATGGCGTCTACATTCACAGGTGGAAAAACGCTCACATTTTTGAGCATGCAGAAGCTGTGCGCAGAGGTTAACGCACACAAAAAAATGAATGACGTTCATCAGGCGTTCTCGTCAAATCATCAACGAATTCTGACGCACGCCCAGCGGATCACAACGCACTGACCAAAATTCTTCATTTTTTTTGCGCTGGAATTGCGTGATGGTATGTGTGACTGGGCCTTCACGTGAAACCGAGAGACCTGACTAGAAATTATCCAATCAGGAGATCGATATGGATCTGAGCGTCATTTCAGCTTCTCTGATCACATGCTATTTTCAGTCTTGACTTCGACCTTCGCAAGTCAAGACTGCAGAAAATTTCACCCACCTCCTCCCGCCTTCCATCCACTGAAGGAAAATAGAATCAGATTATATTTTCCTTGATCCACTATACTAACACTAATACCTTGGGATGCTTGGATATTAATCACTTCTTGATCCCCCAAGTCATACCCTCGTATATCAGTCGTGTCGGGATGTTGTTATGTCCTGCCTGCTTCGCGCCGGGCTAAACCACATCCCGCCATAGATATGCAGGGGTGGGGCCTGGATGTCAACTTTAATAAAATGTTATTAATCGCCATATGTTCCTCGTGTGTTTTCCTTATGTGTTTGCCTCCAGAATGTGTTTAAGAGCAATCACGCCCCGTAATTTGTTAATCCATACTCTATGTATAGGGCGGGGGGATACATAGTATAACGTGGCGTATTAATTTGTCATAGTAGTAAAAGTTTTCCGACATTTCCCAAAGATGATTTGAAAAAAAATATGCATCGCTATAACGTTTTATGCCCGCAGTATCTTGCAGTGCCGTACAGTAGTCACGGTTGGAAAACGGACGAGGCAAGGCCGGATACTGAGCAAAAATTTCAGAGAAACCAAAAATTATTAAAATTTTTAGTGTTAAAAAGTTTAAAAATGCGAAAAGATAGCCTCTTTTGTCTGATGCTGGCTACGGGCCTGTCCTGGACACACGACTGGTTTTAAAGTTACATTAGGACAACATTAAATCTACTACAGTTTTTTTAACCTTAAGCGCTACATTATATAATTTAATTGTAAAGGTTAGTCTCGCTACTCGCTACAGCGACAACATTTGCAAATGTTGATGTTCAAATACTCAGCTTATACCCAATAACAGTGATTTAATCGGCTAATAAAACGAATTAAAAACGATTATAGTCGTGCCTAATGTGTAGAAAGTTAAAGTCATCGAATTTTATCATGTTTCTTTTTTGGAAGCTGAATATGATGAACAATAAGAAGCATATGCATATACACGTTTTTTAATTACATTCGCACAAATATCTGACAAGAAAAAAAAATATTGCAACTTTCGTTACTCACCAATATTTAAAAATTTATTGGGTATGAGTACTTTTCGCTTGATATTGGGCCTGCAAGTAGTTGAAATGTAGTTTACATTACTAAGATATTCCACACAACACATAATCAGAATAGGGAGATTTTAATGTCAAAATAAATAATAATTGTATCAGCTAGACGATACGCTGTAGCTTATATAAATCAAGTACAGTACGCAGACATTTTAAGGTTAATTGTGTAACCAACAATTTCGAGTATTGCTATGCAATGCATTGAATTTAATTGAGTTTTAACAAGTTTTTAATCAGGTAATTACACACATCTTGTTTGCATCACTGAGACTGAGACTCTGACAACATGCAATTATCATAATTGTGACCTTCGTTGACGCATATAATCAGCATAATTAGTGTGGCCTCTATGATAATTATAACCACGCTAATAACTATAGCAACTAGTGCCAAATAAAACAAATGGAAAACCGAATATAATCGGGACCGGTGGTTAAAGGGGCTACTCAACCGCTGTAAGACGAAATGTAATAGTTCACCAAGTGTGTAGTTCTGTATATATTCTTTCCAATTCCAGGTACGAATTAATCGCAGATGAAAGTCACAAGGTGGAGCACGTGCCAGAAGTTGTAATGCGATCCAGAGGCATCAAGCTCTTCTTTAAGACACGTGCTGCTACATCTACATAGCATTCAGAACATATTATTATTAATGTTATGCAGGGCATAGTCGCATTCTAATTCTCACACACACTTGCGGGTAACTGGTCAGCAGCAGGGCTGTCATTTTAAGCCCCTCCCCCCCCCCCCCGACCCTTCCGCACACCCCCAATCACATTTATGTGATGGATGTCACTGCTGAATTGTTTTAATTGTATTTTTCGTCATTTAAAGCGGAAATTGCTAATTGGATTTAAAGCTTTTAAATATTGAGCTATTTGATTAACTGAGGATCTACCACAAACTATATTATCCATTTTCAGTGATATTTTATTTGGCTTAGAATCTGTTTGAAGCCGTATATATACGGGTGAAGCAGGACAAGGATTCATGTGTTAAAAGCTAGATTGTGATAATAATAGTGAATAACGCCTGCTTGATTGGGTAATGTGTTAACTCTAGGCACTCATTGTACAATGTGAGCTCTAGCTTTGATCCATCGACTCCGCCTCGAGATAAACATGATCCTGGTGGAGGTCTGGCTTCAAATTAACATAAGTATTGTCCCTCAATCACACAACACTGCTACATTGTTATATTGTTATATTGTGTCATTACTGTACAGTCTGATCACTTGGAGGTATGGCCACTTCCTGTGGACAGTATGTTGGATGATGATGTACTTTAAATGTTTACAAAAAAATGTTTTATTTCTCAAATTCATGTTCAGACATTTGATTGATGGATTCATGTGTAATACTACTGTACTGTCAGCTTGGCGATGTGTCTCGGGATGACTGTGAATCATGCGTTGTATTTAAAATACATGAAAAGGTGTAACAAATCATTTCGTTTCACTTCTTTCTTATTCGGGTTAATTTTAATCGTTAATTCAATCAATACACACTTGCAGACAAAAGGCCGAATGATTTCCTGCACGCACAAGCTTTTTCGGTGTTGCTGTTCCACTTTTATTTATAATTTTCCAGGTGCAGTTTCTACATTGTTGCAGCTAAAATAATATAATACCAGTGTAATTGTTTCAGCGTACCCCGATTCAGCATACATTGGGGGGGGGGACGTTTAAACTAGTTTCAGTGTACCATGATACTCTGAAACTAGTTCCAACATAGGCCTACCGGGGGTATTGTTGAACTAAAAATAGTCCAGTCTCATGTTACTCGTCTAGTTTCAGATCACCCTGGGTTACGTTGAAACTATCTTCAGCGTAGCAGGGTATGTTTAAACTAGTTTTTAAAACGTACTGGGGTACTATCTTCAGCGTACCGGGAGTACGTAATTGAAACTTGTTTCAATGTACCCCCGGTATGTTAAAATTTAAATAACTCTGGGATCAATGCACAACTCAGTCCTCTCCCCTATCCCCGTATCTCTTCTGCACACGCCTACACACTATATATATAATTATAACTAATGCTTAGAATAGTGATAGACATAAATTGCATTCAAAATATTTCTGCCAATTAATTAGCCATACGTCCGATTTTTTTTGAAGACGGAAGCATGATGTGGACAGAACGTTAAATCAAAGTCTCCCACATACATCTGAAGTTTATCCACCGTCCCTGACATATGCCCGCAGATGCTTCGTTGAACTTACGTCAGATGTATGTTGTGGATGTGCATATGGAGAGAATGATGTTGATCTGACGTTGATTTAACCCTCTAACCGCCGGTGCCGTCCATATCCGTTTTTTTACATTGTTTACATCACATTACATATCAGCTTTTGAACCTGTTAAAGATAAAAAGTTACAATAATCAGCAAGATTTGAAATTTGTTGACCTCCATTTTGTCAAATCTGAGTAATTTTCACACACTTGAAGTTGTGGATCGCGTCAGCGAGACACAACTTCAAGTGGGTGAAAATTACAATTGAATAATTCGGCGGTTAAAGGGTTAACGTAACAACTGATTTATGGCAACATTAGACCAACATTGGTCTTATTTTGAATTTGATTGTGACATCATAGCCAAATCACAAGTACTTTCATGTGTTGCTACGTTTATGTGGATCAGTGCATTTTGTTATGGCTATTCTTAATTACTTGCCATTGCGATCAAATGGCCAAAATCTAACCAACCCATGAAATCCCTGAATTAATGAGTATTACAAGCTCAACGATATAATTAAATAGAAGGGCAGGTGTGACTTGTAACTAGTTTCAAATTAGCCCCAGGAGCTCAATATATGTATTTCTTTTGAAAATCCAAGACGTTTGACTGTTATTCACTTTGACAAAGATAGCTGTAATTTACTATAATGAGCATCTCAAACCGAGACATCAGATATGCTTGGGGTAGAGCAACTCTTTACATCTCATCACTGTACATGCTATGAATGAATAAACTTGTTTATTTGTTTAAAAATAGTCACAAGTATCTTTTCAATACGCGTTATCATGGAACTTATACATGCTACTCATTTTACACATGTTAAACATGTTACAGGATGAAATGCATAAATGACATCGACGTTAATATCGCCGTTAATATCGGAACCAGCAATAGTTGGGTAATTTTCTTGGTGGTTTTTAGGTACTTTAGATGGTGATCTTCAAAATGAGCTCCTATGATTCTCTCAATTTGGGGAGAAGCTCAAAAAAACAGAGTATTCAAGATGACTGCCGTCGTTCCCAGACGAATATATATTTTCATTTGTTGAGCTATTTTGACATTTTTTTAGCTAATTATGGCATTTTTTTACCGCATATAGTTGACTTTTGAAATTCAAGATGGCGTCCTTAAATAACGTGCCTATTGCGATTAATTTGGGTATGGGAAATTCATTTCTAGCATTAGATTTCACTTTTGGACTCTCCTTAGACATGAAATGTAACATGGCAGCTTTTTGTGCTACTCTTTCATAATATCAACGGTATTCATTGGCATGGGGATAACAGTCTTATATGTTTGATTTAAAAAGATAAACAGACAATTCCATTCAGGCTGAAAAGACAAAGTCTTAACACATATGCAAGTACGACAAATGTTATCTGATCCATACATGATTAAAACATAATAAATATCATCAGTGTACCTTCTGATCAAATATTAAATAATAATTATGCGAAGGTAATGAGTTCCAATAAAAGTTACAGAAGTAGCTATATAAAGATAATTGATTTTTTTAAAAAGAAGGGAGTTATCGTATGTAACAATAATGTATATAAATATAACTTGAAACTCATCACAAAAAAAAGAACGGTAAACAAATAGGAGTACATAGTGAAAAAAGAGTGACTCGTTTTAGCAAAAAGTAATGGTTGTAATCACAGTATGTGAAATCAAAGATAAAAAAGCTGCGGAAACAATAGCAGGAAAAAAGAATATGTGAACAGTTCTACGTATATGCCCGGAGAAACCCATTAAGTCCCGTTTTCGAGTGGCAAGAATATAACTGGATTTTACTGCCCCTCCCAACCATAAACCCATGAGAGCTGGACTCATTATTATGGATCAGATTACAGGGTAAACAGAGCGACTCTGTACCATGGCTAATCGGTGTAGCATGAGCAACACAGAACAACAGTTCAATGCTGGTAGGCCAGACGTCGTGGGCCATCCATATAATAACCATCCGTAGACTACTTTGGGGCTGCCGAGGCGTTACAGTAGGGTTCAAAACCATGATTCCGTGACCAACCTTCGGCAATATTGAGGTTTGACGATTGTTTTGGGTTTTGTAAAAGAATAAGCTACTATCCTCTCTAGAAAAAGTGGGCGGAATTTTGTGGATCGTACAAACCAAAATGGCCGCCATCGATCACAATGAAAAGCAAGTATTCACTTATTTCATCCACTGGTTTCCCAGTGGAACTCACTTTTAAATGCATCTAGGTAGAAAATGGATTGATGGAGGTCAACCAGCTAATATTTTAAGATGCAGGTTGCGCTTTGCCGACAACTGCAAACAATCCAAGATGGCCGCCAGCGGACTTTTGAACAAAATAGATTTTTAACTAATAAGCCTATAATCAACTGTATTATGTCATTTCTGACTAATTTTGGGGCATAGAACCCATCACTGGACCCAAAATTACAATTAGAAGCTTCTAGGACCTTCAAGCATCACATGAAGAAGAAAAAGATCAGTAGGCCTATATAGCGGTTATATAGTGCATTTTTTACCAGTGGTCCAATAGTTACATGTGTCAGATATGTCCCTTGTAGCTAACTGTGTGGCACAGGATCTATTTCTAGTATCCATAGTATCCATAGTGTCATTCTAGGCATCACTGACATTAATAATATTATTCTTTGACCTCAAACCTCCATAAAGGGACGGCACAAATGAATACAAGCGGTCATAGGAAAAATACAACTTTTCCATAAATTATCCAATATTTATTTCTGATATATCGCTACTAACTGACGCATAACCTATTTCTCACACCAATAATGTCATTCTAAGCACTCGGTGACATTAAAAACCTTATTATGTGACCTACAAACACTAAATCAAGGTAAAAAATGACCAGTACTTGTCACAGTGAAGATAAAACTTTTAGATATTAAGGTGGTTCAATAGCTACATGTGATTTGTCATTTTGGGACAAATAATCCATTCCTGGTAGCCATAACGAGATTCTAGGCATCAGTTATCATTTAAAATAGCTGCAATATGTCATTTTAGACGAATATGTTGACTGTACATCTATGTGTGGACATAAAAGTGCAATTGGAGTCCTCAAGATCTTTCAAATCCAAAATGGACATGGAGCAAATTCAAACTTGGCGAGTGAATAGAATGAAAATATAAATCGTTTTTTACAGAGTTTCGAATTATTGGGAATGCAATACCAATAGTATTTTGTTTACTGGATCTTGATAACCTGTTGCTCACAATGTGTTCTCTCCCTTAGAGGCGTGTAACCTTTCCCGCATCATGTTTGCTAGACCCGTTGAGTTGCCACGCTGGGACAGCATTAAAGCAACATTTGTTCAACTCTGTCTGTTTCTGGAAGCGCTTCCAATAGGTTAATTAAAATTTATATGCTCTTTGGCCACCCACCATGCCCTATCACCCCCACCCTCACATCATCAACTGTACATCATTCATCTCATCAATTGACTACAGCGTTTTTATCGTACTTTATCACTTAAATGACCATTTGTGCCAGAAAGTGACGTAAAGCAACAATTTACTACTACTACTGGCCACTGTTTGGATCAAGGTATATGCTTGCGCAAAATATGAACATGATTCATCAATAACAAGATGGTCTGCATAACAATGGCATAGATGTTTCATTTACGGAAATATTTTGGTGACCTGCCCTTTTTCACCCAGGATCCGCCCATATAAACGAGAACAAGTCAATGTGGAGGCAGCATATGCAAGTGAAAACAAGTCAAGCCTCTGCAAATCTTCCAAATCACACACAAGTTATTTCCCATAATTGACACGTTTATTGATATAAAAATAAAGGTCATGCTAAGTGTACATATATTGTCGATTTACATGTGATTTACATAACTAAAACAAAACGTAGTATAAAGTATTTAACATGTTTGACTATGTGTGTTTGACTATGTGTATAAATCTTTAGTTTAAATCTTAGTTTAATTATAAGCTTCTTAAAGAACATAATTTATAGCTCTTAATATTGTGTTTTCTCGGCAGTAGAAGATATGTAAACGTGTAGATAATTCCTAGGTTTCTAAGCTTTCCACTGTCTTTTGTCTACAATGTAGAATAACAAATATTTCCGGTTTTGGTGCGGGAAACATATATGCCCCCATGTACATATGGTAATTTTGTCTGCTGTTTAACGTTATTTGAAGTAGTTATCATGCATATTTTATATACGCTGTTGATTTTAAGTGTAGATATTATGTCGATTTACATTGTGATTTACATAACTAACTATGCTAACCCTGCTGTACAATGTATAGGTTATAGTACATACATGCATAGCACTATAAAGAACCCTTGAAGTCATTTGAAATAAGAGTAGGGCACAGTCCCGGCTTCGGGCTTCCTTCTGTCGCGATAATTCCATGATTGTGCAGTAAGCAACGTAAAGCAATATGCATTCACATACATGCATAATATCTTATCTCTGCAAAAATAACCCGGATATGCTAGTATATGTTAATTTATAATAAAATGATGGACAGCTGGTAGCCAAAGTAAAATAAATCAATTCCACGGATTGAAAAATATTGGTTCATTTGCTCATACTTCCTGGGTATATGTTAACTACATGTAACTATATTCATTCAAATTAGAGGTAGCATTATGTAGCACATACGTTTCCCA
This sequence comes from Flabesymbios commensalis, assembly GCA_964017125.1. Classification (NCBI taxonomy): domain Eukaryota; kingdom Metazoa; phylum Annelida; class Polychaeta; order Terebellida; family Flabelligeridae; genus Flabesymbios; species Flabesymbios commensalis. The sequence continues at coordinate 23,766,015 of OZ024903.1, forward strand.
AAACCAGTGGGTTACAAGATACAAATGTATTTCCTCGTGCCATAACGTGTTCGATAACACCGACTTGTTCTTAAATTAAATTGTATTTAACCCTTTAACCGCCAAATTATTCGATCGGAATTTTCACCCACTTGAAGTTGTGTCTCGCTGACGCGATCCACAACTTCAAGTTAGTAAAAATTATTCAGATTTGACAAAATGGAGGTCAGCTGTTTTCAAATATTGCTGGTTGATGTCCTATTTTATCTTTAACATAATTATTTAAAATGTGGTGCAATTAAAAAATGAAAACCCGAATATATGCGGCACCGGCGGTTAAAGGGTTAATATTGAATCTCTTCAGTATGTTGCTGATCTCGTGTTCTATGATGCACAACGGCTGTTTAATCTATGTAAGCCCCGACCATCTCTCATTTATAGTAACCTCTAAAATAAAGGACCCTTGTTGTAAAGGTCTCGCATTCATCATAAGATAACTTATCATTTGTATAACATTTATACAAATGTTTTGTTTGCTGAAAAAACGCTGAATGTGTTTGTAGAAACGATGGAGACTATCCGGGGTTTTTGCAATATAAAATAATCATGAATATCGTAGTTAGCTCTTTCCGATTCATTTGAATACCTATATGTTATGGGTCTCCGCCATTCAAAATACTTTCACTCTTATAGTGCAGCAATCAGATTCTGCCAGCTAAAGTCGATATCCGCGCTGTAAGTGGTAAAGGGTATTTACGTATAGGCTAATCCGTGGGATAATTCAGATCAGTTCAGATGATGTTGTATTTTCCCCGTGGTGGGAATTGGATTATAAAATGTAATAAATGAATGTTGATTGAATTCACGCTAAGATATATTCTCTATAGTTCTAAGAATACATAAAATGGCAACCCTTACTAGCATTACCCACAGACTGGTCACGCGACGTTGCTGCGAGTCTCCGACGTTGAATCAACGTCAGTGAGGTATAAAGGGAGTTCTATATAATATGCAGATGTATCATAATCACGGGCGATTAATCAGAATTTAATCGCACCAACGTTATTAACTCCTGGACGTCTGGGCTAATCATTTTTAATTTTCAATTACTTGAAGCTGTGTCTCGCTACCGCAATCCACAGCTTCAAATTACTCGGATTTGTAAAATTAAGGCATATCGCATATCAGTTTCATATAATTAAGACATCTTTCACGTCAATAAACTGGCTATACACAAGTGCCAATATACATTCAGAAATAACTCTACATGTGATAATTATCTTTCAGAAAAAACCCCACTAAAGTCGTCATCAGTGTTTTTGTCAAACCTGTATCAACCATCGACATCATCCATAACAACCGCAATTGTCGACTTGTATAGTGGATATAAATACGACTTCAAGTGGTTTAATAAATAAAGAAGATTGACCCACATCGTTAGAATAGTTTAAGGAAAAAAATCATTTAAGAGATCCAACATTAATCTCTGTTGCATCACGAGGTTTGAACCTTTTCAGCGCGGGGAGCGTCTTTATACGTCTACAGACGTCAGGTTCTGACGTATAAAGACGATCTCCGCACTGGAAGAATTCACATATTTATAATGGCCGTAGACCCATAACATAGCTATTCAAATAAAGCTGACAGAGCTAATTAAGTCATTAATGCTGATTTTAAAATAAAGAAAAAAATTGGTCGTCATGGTTTATACAAAAAACTGCCACGCGATGCGGGCAAATATACATGCTAAGGTCATTGGGGGCTTATATATTCTGCATAAAGACTATCTAGATCATTAGTTCTAATAAACGAAAGTGAGCCATTTAGCATAGATATCTGGTAAATTATGCTGGTCCCAGTGTGATATAGTGGTGTCGTCGTCTTCCTGTGGTCTGTTCTATCAAGTGGTGTCTGGAAAAAAACAGCAAAGGTAAGAGTTGTAGACGCAAAGCGTGTTATGTAGCTAATATACTTAATCTGTCTGATGCAGAAGGAGCCAACAAAGAATAATAATATAGAAATAAAGATCGGCATGAATTATTAAAGTGAAGGATAAATGAAAAGAAAGAACGACTAATTTATTGATGAAAGGGGTCCAAGAAAAAAATAAGCAGAGAAGGACATACCGGAATACCCAGCATGACCGTGCCACCGAACTTCGCCGTAGGCCCGGTAACACTGACCGCCATTTTATATCCACAGCCAGCTGTGGATATACGTTACTGGCGCAGCCTATCGAAAAACTCGGATACAATGAAATTGAAACGAATATTTCAAGGGGCTATGAAAACTTGGCCATTTTCAGCAGGCGTAAACTTGTTATCTTTTTGCACTATTACATTTAAAAAGGGAGGTATCTGTGTCAGAGCCTTGCGATGTCATCAGATTAATACCGGAAGGCTTTAGAAGCAAAATATGAATGGCAGAATAAAAAAATATATATAAAGGACTAGGGATAGCGTTATGGTTTTCATAATTTTTCACTATATCGAAACAGGACAAAGTATGTACAAGAGTCAATAAATATTCAGGGGCCTCACAAATGAAAGAAGGAATTAAATACAAAAAAACGCTATATTCACTGAAAAACAATGAAACATATAAGTTGACTAACAGACTATTTGGTTTTGGTAACTTGATTAAATTACACAAATACTATTAGAATTAGAATATGTTTTATAAGTAATAACCCTTTTTAAACGAGAAGAGGAGATATTTTTTATTTTTGTTTTTTTCCAGTACGGAAATATGAAACAATAATCAAAATACGGTTTTGCAAAGTATAAACAAATACATTACAACTTTAAAGTGTCAAAATATATTTTGAGTCTACCCAGCAAACACAAAACATTTGTATGACATTTGTACAACGTTGGTCCAATTGTACAAATGATATGTAAAATATTTTGTGGTTACTGGGTATGTGAAGACATTATTTCTATGATAATGATTTCATAATGATATGCCTAAAGGCTCTGTCACACTGGTTTGGACTGCGAAACGAACGTCTCCAGACAACGCCACCGAAGATCAACAGGATCTAGTACGGAGGAATAACGAACACATTCAGGACATTTCAGGACATATAGAGGACAACACAAATTGTTGATGCATGTAACGAGCATCTCCAAACATGAAACGCATTTTTCGGATTGTCGAACAACACCAAAAGAGAAGATGAGCTTTAACGAACACCACGGATGCGTTGTCCGGTGGCGTTCCGTTTTTCAGGCCGGTCAAGTGTGACACAGCCATTATACCCAGTAAACACGAAACATTTGCATAACATTTGTACAATGTTTGACCAGCGTCTTCGACGTTAGTCCAACATTGTATAAATGTTGTATAATTGTTTTGTGTTTACTGAGTAACACTACATTGTATCACATTCATTCAGTTTTCAATACAATGATTTATCAATGTCCATAATTTTTCAGCTTGTTTTCTTCTGAACATATGATTTAGTTATTTAATTTTTTTTATAATTATCCAGATTTGTTTTTCATAGAAAGACAGAATGCGGTCCTACTGCAGCGTGTTCTACATTTTGCCGTCAATGGCTCTGACACTGATTGTACTTAAAGCATCACATTTTCTGATCCGCTGGCTCAGGTGGTTTCGTAAAGCGAAGGCGGCAACAGAAGCATTTCCAGGGCCTCCCAAACACTGGTTCTATGGCAATATAGCAATAGCAAGTACCAGATCATACACTCAAAGCCAAAAGGCAGTATCTGATCACTTGTAAAGTGAGCAGATATTGCAATGTGGCTTTGCTGACAGTACTGTCGTTTAAAGGCAAACGCAAAAAATGTATGATAAAAAGTATTACATACCATAGCCGTTTTGCTAAAAAATGTAGGAAGTATAATTTTTATTCTTTGTGGCTCGACGTAATAAGACATAACTTTAGGTGAAAAAACATTTTTTAGCTAAACTATCCTTTTAAAGAACTAATAATATTGGATAATAGCAAATGCAGTATTTGTGGTAGGCCTAATTTAAAATAAAAAACGTAATATACCATGTTTATTCGTACAGCCGTTTTATTTATACGTATGTTTATCTATGCAGTTCAATGGATTCCAAGGTGAATTCCTTCGGGTAATACGAGAACTCGCGGAAAAATATGTCTATGCCTACAGATTATGGATTGGTCCACTAATTGTACAAGTTACAGTATGTCACCCTGAGACCATTAGGATCGTGGCCAACTCCTCCGAACCGAAATGCTTCTACACATTCATGTCGCCATGGCTAGGTATTGAGTGATATTGTAATATATCTTTTTTCAGCAACATCAATTTATGTTATATTGTTGATAAGTATGTGTGCACTATGAGTATGTGATGTATTGGGTCATATTTGTGTATAAATACATAAAATATATCAAAGATTATTTATACATCTGAAGTTATTTGAAGCAAATACATATATAGAAAAAAAATAAGCTAACCTGTCATTGCTACGGACATGATTATTTTGATTATTTACTTACTAATTATTTATGACGGTCTGCTAACTGACTATTAATCCGTTATAGTGGTCTATCCGACAACTACAATATGTTATAATGGACTACTAATCTTTTATAACGGTATACTAATCCGTTATAACGGATTCGGATTAGTCATTTGACCGTTATAACGGATTAAGAATCAGTTAGTAGACCGTTATAACGGATTAGTAGTTATTTAGTAGAACCGTATAACGGATCAGCAGACTGTTGTAACATATTAATAGTCAGTTAGTAGACCGCTATACCGGAATAACAGCCAGTTAGTAGACCGCTATAACGGATTGAAAATCGCAATGTCATAAATGCACTTCCGTTACAGATATAGTATATATTTTAGAGCGATATAAGTTATAGTCTGTAAAAAAGTAATGTGTGCGGATTGGAGGTTTTACCAACTTAATAACATCATTTATATTTTGTCAACGTTTAAAGGTGATGGCTTACTGTTTGCGTCAGGACAAAAGTGGTTACGCAACAGAAAACTCCTGACACCCGGTTTCCACTCTGATATCCTGAAGGCCTACATCGAAATCTCTAAAACAGCTGGCCACATAATGCTGGTATGTTACATCGCCTGTAATATTTAACAATCTTAATTTAACCCTCTTAGCGCTGGGACCGTCTTAAAAATCTGACGTCCGTCTGAAGACGATCCCCGCACTGAAATCATTACGAAAAATTATAACGCCGTAGAAAAAAAACATAGGTATTCAAATGAATCGAAAAGAGCTAACTTATGTTTTATAATGACTTCAAATGGTAAGAACACCACTTTTGCTTCTTGGTTTGTATAAATTATTTCAGCATTTTTTGGGTTGAGCATTTAATTTGTGAATTAACTACGGTGACCAAGATCCACCTTGTTAATAGCGAAATGCACAAATTAATGGCTAAAATTCAAACATGTATATCTATGATCGACACGATGATCAATGGTTTGCCATTCTCTTTCTTTTTTCAATGACTATAGATCCAGAATTTTCGACACACTCTCGAAGGCTTGACTCAGATTTACTGTATGTAATTGGTCGAGTTGGTTATCTTAACAAATCACAGGACTATGTTCTTGGTCAATCGCTTTGATCATGATAATAGAATGCATGAGAGGTGTCCCGGCTTCTTAGACTCAGACTCAGAACAATTTATTTGTCCCACAACAACAAAAAACCCATACATATGTAACCAAAATATAAAAATACCTTATAATATTTGTTGTGCGGATCAGGAGACCTGCATTAAGATCAATGTTGATCGCTATCATGCAGGCCACCAGCAAACACAAATCTCATTTGAATAACATTTGTGCAATGCTGGACCAACGTCGAAGACACCCATAGTACCAGTATAGGCCTAATTATAATGTTAAACAGGGCCCACGCTTAAATAAAGATAAACTGTACTGTTTATCATTGCAGGGGCTACACTTCAAGCTGCGCACATTTTTTCGGCGTTGCTCTTAGTGGGATTTTTAGGCGCCGCGCTGCTCTTATGCTAGGTTTACATTATGTTGCCGGCGGCCACGGCGGCCACGTTTGCCCGAAACGTGGTGGACCGTAGGATTTTGTCCCTTTTTTAATTTTTATTAAGTCTTGCTACGTTTTCTAACGGTCTCTCACGGCATCTCCCGGTATGTGGGACGGGCCGTGACGGGTCGCAGGTGCTCGATTCCCGGACGCTCAAAGGCGCGGTACGGTTCTGCCCATTCAGCCCCCGATCTATTACGGATGCCAGTACTATGTCAAGGAATCTGGTAAAACTATTTTTAATTGCTAAATTACAATATTATTTGTGTAATTCAAGAAGGCGTCCAAAAAATGACAAAAAAAACATATTTTAACTCTATGCACTTTTGAAGTTATGATTTGTGATTTAAAATATCCCCAGGACTTCCATTGAGTGGTATCATGTTGTTCAGACACGAGTCAGATACAGGCTGTTAACATTTATTCAAAAGAGAATAAATGACCAAAGACAGATTTTTAAAATGGCCACTATCAAAATCATCGAAAAGTCCCAGTAACATGCTTCAAGTCCCACTACGGACCGTCTCAAAGTTCTGTTGCGGCTTATTACGCACTGTCACTTTTTGTTACGTTTTGTTGGGTTCACCCCATTTTACTACGGCCTCCTAGGTTTCTTATCCGTACCGTGACTGCCGTGGCAAATTTTTTGACAGTTTTAAAATCTGGCACGGCAATCAGTCAGGCCTCCCAAGTTTGTCCATCCCGTCGCCCTGCGTTGCCCCACGCCCATCCCGTTTTCTCCACGGTGGCCTGAAACGTGGCCGCCGTGGCCGCCGGGGACCTAGTGTAAACCTAGCATTATGCATTAGCATTATGCTAGGTTTACACCACCCTGCCCGGTCAGTTCAGACCGTCTGACTACCAGTCTGACCTTGACAACAGGTGTGTGTGAGGCCTGTACGAAAAAGGAGGGGATTGCGAGCATCATGAATATTCACTATGACGTCACCGGTTTACTGACTGTGGTATGGAGGTCACACTCAGGTCAGATTGTCTGGCCTGCAGGAGTTGGGCAGGGAAGAGGGGGGTTCTGAACTCATAGCACATATTCGTGATATCAAGGAGTCTGCCGGTAGCAGACAACTGGATAGATGAAGATGGGTTTACACTAGGTTCCCGGAACAACATGATACCACTCAATGAGAGTCCTGGGGATATTTATGCATTAGCATTATGCTAAGTTCACACTAGGTTCCCGGCGGCCACGGCGGCCACGTTTCAGGCCACCGTGGAGAAAACGGGATGGACGGTGCACTACATTTCGGGCAAACGTGGCCGCCGTAGCCGCCGGGAACATAATGTAAACCTAGCATTAGCAGGCCTAGTGAGGCCACGTTTGCTGAGATTTGCAGCGCAGCACATCGCGGCGCGGCGTGGCATGGCGCGACGTTTGGTGGGGCCGTAGCTTGACGCTGTGCGGTGTGACGCGGCGCGGGAAAAAGTTGAACAAATAACATTCATATGTAAGTTGAAACACTGATATAGACAAGGCGTGCTCACATCATTCGCGGTTCGAGGTCATTTGGAATTAAATTGTTCAGAAAAAGGCTGAGCTTCTTCTCCTGCCTACATGTTGTCGTGATATCCCCACCTCCTTTATAAAATGAATCTTGCAGTGTCGTGTGAACAGTTTTGGGAAAAGTATGTGTTACGTAATGAATGAATACAATGAATAATAACATATAATCAGGAAGTATCAGCAATTGGACCAATGTTGCTCAATCCGAATGATTTATGAATGATTTATTATTATTATTACTTTGGCTACCAGATATCTGCCTATCGATTATAAATTAACATAAACTAGCATATCCGGGACATCGTTGCAGAGATAAAATATTATATCTATATACAACATGTACAGCAGGGTTAGCATAGTTAGTGCGGTAAATCAAATGTATATCGACTTGATATGTAGACTTACAATCGGGATTACCATTTATATATTCAAACAAGCACAGGGTGTTTAAAATATCCATACGAACTACTTAAAATAACGCTAAACGACAGAAAACATAATCATGATTTAATTATGTACATGTGGGCATATATGTTTCCCGCACCAAAATCAGAGATACAATAGCTACTATTTGTTATTCGACATGGCAGCAAAACAGGCAGACAGACACACATCTGGAAATTATATACAAGCTTACATCTTTTCTACTGCACATCAAACACAATATTAAGAGCTATAGGGTATTTTGGAAGCATATAATTAAACTAAATATAACACCTTGCAAGATTTATACACATAGACAAACACACACAGTCAAACACGTTACATACTTTATACTATGTTTTTTAAACACTAAGTCTTGTCATTTCCACATATGTTTCGGTATTTAAACCAGGAGCAAAAACATCTAGACCTCAAAGAAAGAGTCAGTTGACAAAGCAGCTCTGTTACATTCCTTACTCGGTCCAATAATACAGGCGACGAGAAGGGTCTCATATACTTAAAACAATAAAAAACGAGCCCTAAACTGAAAAGAATATTCGCAAGTGAAATAACATGATATATGGCGAAGCCGAGTGTCAGATCAGGAGAAGTGTCATTAAGTTACTTAAATAGGGTTTAAATGAGCAATTGCATAAATCACGTTAAGATGATTTAAATATTACAAAATTTGCACGATCTAAAATATAAAAAGCTCATCGATTGCTACAGACCGATGAACTGCACACGAGGCCCCCACTAAAATGTTTTTACATAAAGATATACATAATTTTCAAATGTTTAAATTATACCATCCTAATGATAATGCAATGTGAAATACAAACACATCGATACCGGGTACAATATAATGCATATAAGGTCCATACTTTTCGATACGTGTTGCGCCTCCATCACGATATCTCCAAAGGGGCACTGTCCATGCAAGTATAGAACGTTTTTGGTCCATGCATAATCAGAAGAGAGAAAACTAGCAGCAAAAACAAAGTCACCCCCCCCCCCCTTTGGCTACCGAACTAAAATATTTTCATTCATTTCAAGGACAAGCTAGAGGAAGCTGGTGCAGATGGCAAAAGTGTGGAATTTGACAATTATATAAACCTGTGTACATTGGACGTTCTTCTCAAGTGCGCCCTTAGCTCGGACAGAGACGTGCAGAGGTATTTTTCACTGGGCAGACGACTTTGTTGCGACTTTGAATCAACTTCAATGACGTTGATTCAACGTTGCAGCAACGTCGTCTTTTCAGAGGTAAGTATATAATTAGTAACAATATGTGTGGCACGGTTTCACTTCAATATTATTCTGTGCGGATATTATTGGAAAAAAAAGCCTAATTGATCACTTGAAAGTAGTTAATACAATTTTCTTGCAATGTTCAATCTACAAAAAAAATCCGTTCACCCAATTTATTCGTTGGAATCTTTATTTTCTATTTTTAACGTCTGTACGACGTCACATAAGTTATCATAACCTTCCTAAGAAATTAGTACTGATTGATTCGTATGAACACGTTACTGTCGCCTCACGACCACTTTACTGACACCTGGAGACCTTGATACGGTGTTCATGCAATCGATTGGAGAGGCCCGAAATAACAACTTCATCAAATGAAGCAACCGGGCCTTGGTCACACTGACCCGTATGAACGTCGTGTCAACGGTTTAGGGAGCATTTATTGAGGCCTCCTTAAGGCTGTCGTAGGAAAATGGCAATTCTTATCCCGTTCTTAAGCTCGTAGCCGGTGGTCTAAGAACTATAAGAACGCTTTAGGAAAATCCTATCGTATGGGGGACGTAAGATCATCTTAGGAACAACATAAATACTAAGAACGCTATGATAACTCGATGGATTTTTATTATATTGGTGCATAGCTATGTGGATGGCCGTGATGCTGTATCGAATTGCAAAAGTTTTAAAAAAGAATTTGAGGTCTGGATCACATTCTATATTTCAATTATATAGGTCAATTTTGATCTATTTTGGTCTTAAGTCATAGTTTCGGTTTCGTACATGTGACAGTTGTTATAATTTTCAGAATTGTCTATGGTAACTCTCTTTTTATGTTATTGTCAACATGGGAATCAATCAAATTACAAACTGTAAAATGTTGAAATGCGACCGCTAACATAACAAGATATAGGCCTATTCTAGTTGTGCCAATTTAATACAACCCGTGGATTATGTATGTTTTGCTGTAGGCCCACTAACGATTTGCCATGAATCACAAAAAGTAGGCATACATTGAAAGTAATTGAATGTGATCCACCAAAACAGTATTAGTTCATAGGACTATCTATAGTGTGTGTCTAAAATGGACGACAGCACCTAACATGCTGTCTCCCTAAAGTGATTTTTAAGCCTCTTCTAAACTGTGTCACCAGTCTTAAAGGACTAAAAATGAAATTGTCCTTGCAGGGTTGAGGATCCATATGTATTGTCCACACAACAGTTAACTTTCCTAGCCATGAAAAGAACAAGGTAAGTCGATTTTGTATATATTTAAAAGATATCCACATTGCTAACACTTCTGAACATGCAAACCATAATACAACTTAGTGACAGTCGAGCTTAGCGTTTACATAGTTGATGTAGAATTAGCATGGGGTTAGTAACTTTGAGTCAATGATGGTCAAATGTTGGCCCACCGTCTACAACGCTGATTCATCATTGAACCAACTTTGGCAATCAGTCCACTGTTTTTGATATGGATGCCAATAATCCTGATCACACTTCTACTGAAAATAAGAAAATACAATTACGTAAACATAGCGAGGACGAATTCGCTCATGCTTGTAAAACTGAATACTCTCGCCCGATCAGCAGAAGCATATCTAAAAATAGATCTTTATTTTTTCAGTATACAAACATGAAATGCAGACGCTCAGAGTGTGTGATTTGAAATGTAAAAATTAAGCGATATTATTATAAATATTCACTGAAATATACGTAGTTTCACTGGAGATAGTATGAAGATGTTCCAGACAAGCCGTATCTTGTTGACAGTCTTAGAATTGTGAGTTTTTGAACGATGTTTTGTGGGATCGCTAGTATTGAAAAGTAAGGAGTGGGGTGTATCGGTCATATAGGCTGCATAGGCATCTAAAGGGATGTCTACGCGCAAAATTGTGCAAAGTGTGTATTCTAAACTGTCCCATAAATGAAAAAGATAAATATCAACATTACATTGTGAGAAATATTTTTATCGGATAATCTTGGGTAAGAATATGTCTAGCGTAATCAATTATTATTGAAAATAGTATGTATATGTGAAGTAGTACTTTTATTATCATAGATACCATAGATGAGCATTCGTATAAATATAATGTGATGAAACCCCATTTACACCACTGTTAGCCACATTTAGAGAGAAATAAACGTGTTTAAAATGAGGTTAAACTGTTTAATATGTAGAGCCACACAAAATGAAACATGTATTTTTTTCGATGTGAGTATCTTTAACGTCATTGGTAAAATTCTCTGGAATTTGTTAAAAAAAAATGTGAAAGTGATATAATTTCGGGAAAGCCGGCATGAATGGAATATTTGTTTATTGTTTTACAAACTGTTCATGTAGTGTGTGCGCTTTCTTGAACCCGCGAAGAACGACTATAGTCGTTTTAACCCTTTAGGCCCTCACGATGCATTCAAGCATCATTTTACATCCCTGAAAACAGACTAATTTTCCTACAACCAAGGGTTTTAGAACAAAAAATTACATATAACTGGTTTACTAATACATGGTAATTTTCATTAATGTTTAAACAACATCAAATCATTTTCATCCACTACAAGTCGAGAATTGCGACAGCAATTCGCGGCTTGTAGTGGATGGAGATGACAATGTTAAATTCAGGATTGAAAGGGTAAATCCGTTTTATTATCCGATGAAATCACTGTTATCGGGAACGAAATGTGTAATTAAACATCAAGATTGGTTTGATTGTGTACCTCCGTCAATCAAGGCGTGAACGAGACATGAACACAACTTTTTATTATTATTATCATGATATTTGTTCACTTTAGGAACCCATTATTGTCTTTTGACAACATTTATAACTTAACGAAGGACGGAAGGGAATTCAAAAGGCACGTTAAAATTGTCCACAGTGTATCAGAAGATGTTATTAAAAAACGTCGCCTTAACATGGTAAGTGTTTAAGATTAGACATAATTAAAATATGCTTTACCAGTTTAAATTAATTTTATCACTGGTAATATCGTTATAAATAATATTATAATTATATTAGAGTACACATCATCATATTAAGGTGTGATAATAAGTGTGATAATTGCATAATTATTTGATTTGTTTGATGATACACTGGCTGATATAGAAAAACGATGAAAATTAGTTCATTGTATTATTTCAAGAAACACAATTAATTGATTTCAATTAATTGGTAATTTCAAAGCCAGGAAGCAGTGATCTGTCCAAACAAAATCGCCACGTGGATTTCCTGGACATTTTATTATTAGCGAAAGACGAGGATGGCAGAGGACTCACCGATAAAGAGATTCGCGACGAAGTTGACACTTTTTTATTTGAAGGTATACGACAATATTTTCACAAGGTATTGTAATAGGACATATATATTAAAAATTCTAACATTGGAGTAATTACATGCCAATGATGGTGATATATTAATATAGTTAGGTCATTCTCTGTACCAATGTTTTTTTTTAGGATTGCTTGTGTACTAGTATATATTATATAGATATTGATACATTTTATGCAAGTACTAAAAATACACATGCTATTTTCCAGGTCATGACACAACAGCCAGTGTTATGGCTTTTTTAGTGTATAACTTAGCCTCCCACTTAAAACACCAGGAACGATGTTACCAGGAAGTCAATGCCCTGATGAATGATAGCGAGAATAAATCATTGACATGGTTTGTAGTAAAATTTGAAATCGTCGTTTTAGATCGTCTATGCATTAATGTCGCTTATATAATTTTACGACATAGTTGTCTTTGTAATATTCATTCAGATTAGTACGCAAGTTTAAAGTGAGCTTACTAGTCATAACCATATTGCAAATTTCTGATATTATTCTGATATTAAATTGTGTATTGCGTCTGGTTCGTGGGTTTTTTTCATTTGGGACGTCACTTTCTTATCATCTTCTGGGCGCCTTTTGCACAAATTATTAGCGATGTGTTTTCGATGCTCATCTCTAAAGTCTCGGCACATTATAATGCTATTATGATGTCGCAAATTAAAATGGGCCACGATCTCGGCAGTTCTGCGGAGTGCATCCAGCCTAAAACAAATTTAGTCTGATATAGTCATAGCGTCTCCCTTTTTAGCTTTTCCCACCCCGCTGTCTCATCTAAAACTAAAAGACATGAAGGGATGGGGGCCGATTGCAAACCTTGTTATAACTCTATACTAAAAGGTAAAATAAGTGACTTATCCTGATGTTTGATTTATAAATGACTATGCGGATGCATGTGACTCGACACTGGTCGCAGTCGGAAGGTCGAACTGACATGTTCGTTATATTTAAAATCATCATCCCAGCAAACAAAACATTTGTACAACATTTGCACAGCGTCAGCCCAACGTCTTCGACGTTGGCCCAACATTAAACAAATGTTATACAAATGTTTTGTGCTTACTGGGTTTTCAAATTTGAGTTTTATATTGCTACAGGGATGATTTAAATGGGCTACCTTATTTGACGATGTGTATAAAGGAGACGCTGAGGATGGCTCCCCCAGTGCCCATCATAGGCAGGGAAGTACAGGAGTCGCTTGATATCCCAGGGATCGGCACCATACCCGCCAAGACAAACGTGTTCATGAACATATACAGCATGCATCATAACCCGCATGTCTGGGGAGAGGATCGTATGGTGAGACCTCAATTTTAGCCAATAAAATGATTTATGTGAGCGTTGTGCTCTTTTAGCGGCCCGCCATAAATGTTAAACTGCTCGCCATAGTCAAAAGCAGCATTGATGAAGTTACCTATAACAGCAGCTCACACTACTTAGCCCTTTAAGCCCTCACGATGCATTAAAGCATCATTTTACATCCCTGGAAACAGACGTAATGTTCCTACAACCAAGGGTTTCAGAACGAAAATTTGCATGAAACTGATTTATCAATACAAGGCAATTTTCTTCAATTTTTAAACTACATCAAATCATGACTCGGTCTGGTAGGGTTCAAATCAATCAAGTGTGGCCTCAAATTAACCCTTTAAGTCATCAAGATGCATTAAAGCATCATTTTACATCCCTGAAAACAGATTTATTTTTCCTACATCAAAGGGTTTTAGAGCGAAAATTTTCATGAAACTGGTTTACTAATACACTGCAATTTTATTTACTTTTTCACCCACTTCAAATTTTTTTCATCCACTACACGTCGAGAATTGTGACAGCAATTCGCGGCTTGTAGTGGATGAAGATGACAATGGTAAATTCAGGCTCGAAAGGGTTAAATCCTGTTGTGACTATTATTATTATTACTTTTTCCAACATGATGTACAACAACACACATCTTCAACACATCTTTCTTCTTTGTCAACACAATAATGTGACCAGTCTAGCAGCCCCACAAAAGGGCTCTTAGACCTGTGCACATTAAAAATGTGGGTCTTGATGATTCGTTGAGTACACATTTAGGGTGCCCAATATAACAGCACGCATGCGCAGCATGATCAATGTCTACAACATTGGGGTCTTCCCTAACGTAAATATTTTGATTCAGTGAAGCATAATGATCAACCTACTTTAAGGAAAGGGCTAATGCAAAATAAGTACGTCCATATCAAGTGGCGATATTCTACTAGTAGCGCCTTCTCAAGCATGTTAAGGGGTAGTTAATTATAGTTGCCATTTGTGATACTTGTGCTGCCGAATTGTTTGTTTCTGTTTTTCATTAATTTTATGCTGATATTTCTAGCACAATGTACAGCTAAAAACGTAGAAAAAAATCAAATTACGAGAAATAAACATCTCACAAATTGAATTTTTCGATAAAATGATCAGTCGCCATCAACTAATTTTATCAATTTTAACCCTTTCAGTGCGGGAGCGATATTAGTCGTCAGTATAGACGTCTAATGTTGATCCCCGCTCTGAAAAGGTAAAATCTTTATAATGGCAGTAAACACATGACATAGGTATTTGAATGTGAATTATTTTGGAATAAGACCTGTCTGCTTTATATATATTCGACATACGACCGTAGTCAAAATACGTGCACATGTTATTACAAGTTTAGCAAGGTATACATCAGGGATTGCATTTTTTTCAGGAATTCAAGCCTGAGAGATTTCTACCCGAGGCTGCCGAAGGAAGACATTCACACGCATTCATGCCGTTCTCTGCTGGACCAAGGTAAGCAATTGCTGAATTTGGCGTGAAGGGTTTCTGTTTGTGTGTAGGCTATAACCCCAGCAAACACAAAGCATTTTTATAACATTTGTACAATGTTGGGCCAACGTCGAAGACGTTGGGCCGACGTTTTACATTTGTTATACGAAAGTTTCGTGTTTGCTGGGACGTTTATAATTTGTTTTACATTATGTTTATATTTTTTTATAATATCAGATGACATCACCTGAGCTTCGCCACACAAACCATAGATGTCTGGTAGAGTTTTTTAAAGAAATTAAAAATAATAAATCTACCAATAATATGTATCCTCGTGTCTCTGACTCAGCAGACAAAAAAACGTTGGAATAATATTCCGACGTTGATCCAGCATTTAACCACCATTGGTGCAGCTTCTTGTGCTCAATGGGATATACACTGCCATTTCACATTTATCCGTTCAGGACTACACAATTAGATTAGCATAATGTGGTCATCCTTATTCAGTTATTGAAGGGGAACAATTCCCTCAGATATCTGTTGGATAATATCACTCACTGTAAGATACTTAATTACCATTCTTAAATACCATGTCACTTAATTACCATTCACGATCTGTTTGATGCACTCATATGTAATAATTCCATTTCAAACATCATTGAACACTTTTAATTGTAGCTGTATGATTTACTAGCAATGTGACGTCAGGTTGCGAGAGATTTTTAGGGGTTCTGAGGGGTGCTGAGGGTTGGTTGGTGCTAGTAAAAAATAAGATTTAGTGTGGTAGCGATAGTGAAAGTGGACGAAGGACACGCTTCTACAGCCCAGTATTCTTCAAAGGTGTAGACCGTAGTCATTCTGACATAATCACTTTTTTATTATATACTTTTTTCAAGCAAAGCTTGTGGCATGCAGCTGTATCTATAGATTAACAGCAAGAGACCAGAACTTTTGTCGTGCAATATCTCACTTCCTACAGCTTTTACCTCTATCGAACTTGGGCAGATGATGTCATAATCTAGTGACAAAACTTTTTTTCAACAATACTACATTTAAACGCCTTCGTCTAGGACAAAAAGTTGTAAGCAAGCAGCGTTGGGTGTGTCAGCCATTTTATTAGTCGGGGTTGAAATATCGAGAATGACAGGAAAAAGTGTGGAGGATGCAGCTGATTGCCGTACAGTTTTTCTGCAGCCAGGATTGCAAATACAGCCATCGTGCAGAGGGGTGCCAGGTGTCTCTACGCGTGCACTCGATATACCCACCCAATTTCGGCTCAATGACAGGGCCAGCGTCGCAAACTATGGTCCAACACCTAACCAACAACGCTTCGGTGGATCGCCTCATACTGGGTCGTAGATTTTGTTACAGTTGTCATAATGTTTATATGACCTTGCATTATATGACCTTATAATTTATATAATGTGCATGTTGGGTGAATGTTACACTCTTAGACTCAGGAATAGTTTATCGTTTAATGTACATAGGCCTACACATCACACTGTTTTTATTTACCTTGCAATTCCATACGCTGAGTGCTTATATAAGTCGGACCGTAAGCGAACAGCGCAGATTCGAATGTCATTAAACCGTGGATAATATTTTTTCTACTCTGGTATTTTCAATTGCCATGCCAGCGCGGCGGCGAGGTTTAGCACATAACCGTTGAGGCTTGGAACGTCATGCAACTCGGAAAGAATGCAACTCGCCACCATCAGTATTAAGTGCAGCATGAACAGCCACATCATGCACATGATTGAGCCCCGCTTCCCTCATAGTCATACCTCAGCTCACAATACTGCTCTTTGGGTTGGCAATTTCCCCACAAGTTGTTCCATGTATGAACACTGTTGATAAAATAGAAATCATTTGTAAATTCTGTAAGGCTTTGCACTCCCCAGGTCAGCTGAGTTACTGCTGTTATTTTCCCTACCACCTTAATACATATCAGCCTACACATCTCCATCCATCAACTATAACAAATAGTAAGTAGTCTATATCTGGCTCGACATATCGTAAGTTGTATTGTAGACAAGGCCTAGACTATGGCGGGCAGTTAGACATTGAGTTAGAGTTTTAAGTGGATATTTAATTTATTTGCAGCAACTGTTACAAGCGATATATTTGCCATAATATAATATTATTTTCTCATGTTGCAGGAACTGTATCGGGCAGCAATTTGCGATGCAAGAGATCCGATGTCTTATTGCTGAGATGTTGATGAGGTAAAGTAGTGATTTATTTATTATTATTAAATTTGTTGACACGCGACAGTTGCATTTTATGTTTTATATGTACTACTGCTGACGTTGCATAAGTAATGTCTGTGAATATATATGGCATTTAAAAAGTTAATAGCTACTACATTCAACCCTTTAACGGCCAAATTATTCAATTTGAATTTTCACCCACTTGAAATTGTATCTCGCTGACGCGATCCTAGACTAGGCATATTTTCAGAATATCAGAAACCTGTAGGCATGTTTGAGGAAAAGTTGGAAAACCAGCTTTCTAACTAAATTAGGGTATTGAGAACTCGAAAAACATCCTTTCCAAGATGGTAATTGGTGTTTACGTAGTCAAAAATCGAAATCATAATGGCCGCCATTTCTTACAGATGATTTAATTATTTCGAAAAATATGTTTCTTTTTAACTGTTTTGGTTTATGGGTTATGCTGAATTGAAAAAAAAGCAATGACCTAAATGTTGTGGTTCAGACATTAGAAATCGAAACACAAAATGGCCGCCAATTGAAATCATCATGTTTAGTCTATGGACTCTTTCACCAAGATGTGAATATTGGTATAAAGCCACGAGATTTGGCACAGGGACTCCTTATAAAATCTTTCTGATTTGTTTGCGGGGGACAAAAATCATAAAACGCCTAATTTGCATAAATACAAGATGGTCGCCACATGATTTGCTAATTAGCAGATTATGTCTCATAACTTTGGAACAAATAAAGATAGAAAAACGAAAAAGGTATCAAAATAATTAGATTTTTACGCCTATATAATGATGAAAAAGGCCTCATTTGCATTAATCCAACATGGCCACCATGTGGTTTGCAGATATCACATTATACATCACAACTTTGGTGCAAATAAAGATAGAAACATGTATAATGTGTCAAAATAATCAGGTTTGAAATTTCAAAACCGTGTATTTATTTGACAATGGCAATAGTCTATTTTGTATCAATTGAAAATGGCCGCATTTTTATTTGCCAATCATCACATAATACAATGATCACATGATCATAAAATGTATTGTAACTTCGAACAAATGAAGATAGAATAATGTGTGAGGTGTCAAAATATTCAGGATTGAAATTGCAATACTGTGTATGTACATGATTATATTAAATTGCTAATTAGCATTAATTCAAGATGGCCGCCATATAATTTACCAATATTAATCACATATCAAATGAATGACGGGAATGCTTAGTTGAGCCTTTCATACTGAGCCTATCATTATTTGGGCCATGGGTGGACTACTATCATTTATCTTATGTTGAAAGCAAATGTAAGATCCTCCTGTTGTCGAAACATGATTATAATTACTAAAAAAATCAGGAAACGTTATTATTGTTTGCACCTATGCAGTACACACGCGACATTGAACCCGTGGAGGCTTAATTGTGGGACAGTAATGTCAGAATAATGACACTATAATGCTCGGATGTGGCATAACAATGTAAATAATAGCATTATTATATCAAGATATTATATTATAATGACATTATGTATTTGACCGTTCATGTCTTAAAAAGTGGGAGTGTCGGAGATACAATTAATTAGCATCACGACATGCCATTAAAGTGACGAAGGATTGGAGGATATGGTGATATAATCAGAATGTTGCATTGCAATCACAGTTTTTAATAGTATGTGTCATGTCCTGAACTTATAATGTTATATTTTATCATCAAAATGACTTATCCTAAAATTATAATGTATTGTTGTGGTGTTAAGAGCCATATTTGGACATCATAATACCATACCTCGAGGTTTAAGTGTCATATATTAATATTACAATATATATTCCTGACATAAAACTGTCATATCATGACTTTCAACTGTCACATCTTCTATTTTAATATCATAGTATGACATTATAATACCATATTCTGGCATTAAATTATCATATCGTCATATTTTAAAGCCACATGTTGACGTTGAAGTGTAATAAATAATAACAACTTTATAACTTTTATTTTTTATAAAAAAATGTCATATCTAAAATTCAAGTCTCATATCTTGACTTTAAATTGATATACCGTGATGTTAAACTGCCATATCCTGGTATTATCTGATTATAAAGCCATATCCTGACTATATTATGCCATAGTCATTTTAGTGACATAACGTGATGTCTAACCAACATAATTATCGTGGCTCAATAATATTATGACATTATAACGCCATTTTGTAATGTCAAAGGGCAATATTTAAAAAATAATAATACCATATCATGGTGTTAAATTGTGTTATCCAGATATTACAATTTAAAATCCTGATACAGAAATGTTATATCCTGATTTTATACTGTAACATATTCTACTGGTAATGTCATATTACGTTATTACAATACCATATTATTGCATTATAATGTCATGTTCTGACATTCCAATGCAATGTGATCGCAGTAAAATGCATATTTGGACGTTAAAGTGCCATATCCTAACTTTATATATATTCAAAATCTCATAACTGACATTAAAATGCCATATTATGATATTAAACTGGCATATCCTGATATTATAATGCCATAAGCTGAGAACAAAATGCCAGATCCTGTCATTTCAATGACAATTTTAAATGCGATGCCATATTGTGATATTATCCTACATGCCTTGTCATTTAAATGGCATATTGTCACGGTAAGTACTGGTATTGCCGACACCCACCACCTACTCCCACATATTAAGGCACCCAACAGCTATGTACATAATGTCATTATAACGCCATATATTGACATTATAATGTTATTCTTTGCATTATTATGCCATATATACTGACATTATAGTGTCATATTCCGATATTTCTGTCCCAATAATGAGCATCCACAGGTCAAATGTCGTGTGCATGCTGGATAGGTACGAAACAATGCTTACGTTTACTGAATTTGCTGATAAATCTGATGGGTTTCGACCACAGGAGGATCTTACATTTGCTTTAAACACAGGCTATATAATTGTACTCTATCCTTTAATAATTAAAAGAGTGGAGGGCTCAGCTAATCATTACCATCATGGCGTAATTCGTTTATTATGTGAATACAGGGCACAATACCATACTTGAGAAAAAACAAATCTGTTAAGCAATATTGTCCGCAGAGTGCTCACAAGAAAAATATGCCACCATCTTGAAAAAGTTGCATTTGAATTATGTAATTATATTGTGCATTACTTTAATGACGTGCGATATTAATATTTGTTGTTAGAAATGATAACTCCGACAAAGCTCTTAAACTTATCTAAACTGAAGTAATGGAAATTGTTGTTGTTTACTCATGTACACCCTACCATGAAAATACTTTAAAAGACAATGCTCTGTTATATTTTCATGAATGATGTACAGTAACATGTACTTTGTTCCAATTGTACCTTTTCATGGAAAGAAGAAATGAATCAAATATTTTTGATTTGTCATCAAAAGAGCAATCTAGAAAATCAAATCACAACTGAACGTGTTTTTATAGTTTTTTTACATGAACAAAACCCCCTTTTTATGCATGTTTCTTCAGTTCTAATAATCTGGATACAACAAAATGCTATAGTCTACATTCAACAAGTTTTATTGGGTGACAATGATCCGAATTCATATTGAGAAAATCCAGGGGACTCATAGGCCCGGTCCATCTCTGTACACCCCAAAATGGTCCGCAAATAGACGAAATTACTGCTTAAAAGCTCCGGGTAGGCCTACTCCATATTACACTACAAACTATTATCACAGGAACAGGTGCTTTTGAATATCTAGAAGGGCCAAAAAAGTTACGGTATATAATGCAATCATTGCATCATGTGATCATTGGCATGCAATTAATTTATACACATTTTACTCTACACGGTTTTGAAATTATAATCTTGATTATTTTGACACATTATACATGTTTCTATCTTCATTTGTTCCATAGTTACGATGCATAATGTGATATCTTTCAAAACACATGGCGGCCATCTTGGATTTACGCAAATAAGTTTTTTGTCATCATTATGAATGTAATTGCATATTGTTGTCCATGCAATTCTGATTATTTTGTTACCTTATTCATTTTTCTATCTTTATTTTTTCCAAAGTTATGAGGCATAATCTGATAATTGGCAAATCATATGGCGGCCATCTTGTCTTTATGCAACTTAGGCATCTTATGAAGGAGGATTTTTGTTTCCTTTAAACAAATACCACAAAGCTTTTTCCAAGGAGTCCCTGTGCCAAAAAAAAACACTACTAAAATTATCATCTAATATGTTATGGGACTGCATATTTGAATACATTAAGATATAATAAATATAATATAACGGCGGTCATTTTGATTTTGATTTTTGACCACCTAAATCTCAAAATTCAGCTTGGAAAGGATTTTTTTCGAATTCAGCACACCAGAAATAGGTTGAAAAACATACTTTCCAACTTTTCCTCAAAAATGCCAGCAGCAGTGTTAATACAGACAATTATTCCATTTTGTGCCTAGTCCACAACTTCAAGTGAGTGAAAATTATTCAGATTTGTCAAAATGGAGGTCAACTCTTATTAAATCCTGCTAGTTGATGTCACATTTTATCTTAAAAATGTGGTACTTAATTTGCTAATAAAAAATAAGAACCTGAATATATGTGGAACCGGCGGTTAAAGGGTTAAAGGGACTGCATATGTTGATATGTCAATTTTGAAAAAAAATGTATATGATTTTAAATAGCCTACTGATCTTAAGTGAACATATTTTAGAAATCATAAAAAAAAAATGAAAAAACTAAACCAGTTTTATTTCCATGTCATATATTGCCATGTAAACAAAACTGTGTGCATTATATAAGCCACATATATGCCACAAATATATATTATGCCATAAGTATAAATTTATATATATATATATAATATTTCCTTTGTTTGCATTCTTAGAAATGTTGATAAAATGCTTTTAAAAATCTAAAATTTCTTAAAAAAAGTGAAATCATGATCTGCGGGATACACTACTCCATTACAAAACAAAATACCAAAATTAGTATCATCTCACAATGTCCCACAAAGTCTCTTTTAAAATTATGTCAGTATTTTATTCTGATAAAACGTGTAAAAATACTTTTTGAAAGTGATGTTTTCACTCTTTATCCGTTATTACGTTATCTTATTGATATTTCAACCACCTAACGCTGTGTCTCGCAACCGCGACCCACAACTTTAAGTAGTGAAAATAGGCATATTTGTTCAATTTGAGAACGAATATTTGCATATCTTGAATCTTAAGAACTCATTTCATTCCAAATTGTTGTGTTCTTAAAACCCGCTTGAAAACTATTATAACCGTGTTTGTGATTAAAGGGTTAACTGTTGTTACAGGTATGAGCTGCAAATCGACGAAAACTTCCCCGTTACACAAACAATATCACTTATTATAAAACCTAAGGGAATGAGAGTTTTCTTCAAGCCACGAGTCGGCGTTGAATGTAAAGGAATCTCGCCTGCAGAAGGTTAATAATATGCAGCACCTCGATGCATACTTCAAGTTTTCCCAGGACATTAAAGGGCTATCTTCACCAACTTCACAAAGTGAGAGATGCACCCTTTCATTTTCAAAGGGATCATATTCCTATGGAATTAAATTGAAAAAAAATGAGAACAACAATCTATTTATTGTGTAATTACTGCATCCAATCAAGTGAAATAAAAAATGATACCTTGTTTTTTGTTTGAAAGCATCAGATTACTTATTGAGAAAATAAAGTGTGCTATGATGGATATGACGAGACGCTGTCAACTGAAAAGTCAAAAGGCAGTTACTTTGTTTGCATATAATCATGACAAAATTGTTGATTTTCGATTAAATAAAAGTGAAACAAATCACTGTACAATTCAATTATGGTACACACAATATAGAAATAGTCAGTCAGTATTCATATATAAGTTTTGTTTAAGCCGAACAACTGAAGTTCAGTTTAGGGAGGGAAATTGTGTGTAAATCGGCAGGTGCAGCCCACTGGGCAGACGACGTTGTTGTGACGTTGAAGCAACTTCATTGACGTCGATTCAACGTCACAACGACGTCATGCCAGTTTGAGAACTCTTAGTGCTACAATTTATTTTTTTACATTTGAAGAATATCGGTTACAAAACATACACTAAATTTTCTAAAATAAATTTCCGCTCAAATTTTGAATATTCGGCTGCTGTTTGGAAAGACAACTAGTTTATTGAATACATAAAGCTGTACTCCAGATCTATACGGTATTGTCTCGGCCTGCCAGGAAATACAGGTAGCGTTATCCCCACAAATACACGTGAATTACGTTTGTGGAATGAACTCGTTGCGGTGCACCGATATAGACTGTGTAGGACGATATTTAAATGGAACTGCTGGGTAAAAGCTAATGACTGTTTAACCCTTGTCCTGCTGGACCCGGATATATACGTTTTCAAGAAAGTTTCAACCCAAATAAAATGCCGCTGAAATTGATAAAATATTCAGTGGTAGATGCTCAGCTGATCAAATAGTTCAATTAGGGAGATGTTTATTCATAAATATAAATATTTTTCGTCATTTGAAGTTGGAAATTGCGTTAGCAATTCCAGCTTCAAATGAATAAAAAATAGTTTGAAACAATTCAGCAGGACAAGGGTTAAGGTCCAAACTCTATAATGAAGCTGGTTAATATATTACAAGTTTCGAATATATGGGAGATGAGGATAAATGTATACTTATAGTATGTCCTCGCATGATCAAGTTAATAAATTGAGAAGGTATGTTGTGCTCGCGTGGCGGGAACATCAAGAAATTATTTTTAAATGAATGTGCATATTGCTTCCCTTGTTCTAAAAATAGATAGTCAACAAAACGAAATAAAACAAAAACACCAACCTAATGTTGACAAAGCTCGTTCGCATGCCGGATTGAGACGATTTAAAACCTTTAATCTTATGTACTGCATTCTTTTTGCACATTTTTTTTGTCATGTGTTTCCAAATTATACTCCAGAGTTCTAAATAACAGACTTACAGTCGTGACATAGGCCCTATCGTAGACGAACAAAATTGTTTAAGAAAGGCTCGGTCGTGTCTCGATTATATTTTCTCCTTATCTAGTATAATACATAACTTACTTTTAAGTAATAAACCCACATGTTATTGTTTCATAGATATGAGTAAAGCATTTGATTGGATGAATAGAGATTTATTATTTTTGAGCTTTTACAATATTGTGTTGATAGACAATTGTATATAACAATTAACACATTTTACCAAAATAATGTGTCACGTGTAAAAATTAATAACTGTATTACTGAATGGTTAAAATATCATCAGGTATCACACAAGGGTGTATACTTTCTCACAAAGTATATTTTCCTTAAAAATATATGAGCTCGCAGTAGAACTTAAAATTATCAATATTGGCGGAGCTGTAAATGGAAATAATGTATGTAGGCCTACTTTGCTTTATGGAGATGATGTTGTATGTTTTCTTCAAAACGAAGAAGATTTGTAACGCTTAGTAGAACATGTTAATAAATGGTGTAAAAAATAGAAAATGTTTGTAAATTACAAGCTTGTACAATTTAGAAAGTCAAGATAGCTTGCTACTTTGCTTTATTTTTTATATGGTGAAATGTAACTTGAGATAGTGAAAGTTATAATTACATGGGGAGTGTGAAATTTGAAGCAAATTTAAATTTTAGAGACTGTATTAGAACACGTGTAAACAATACTCTTATGTGGGATATAATACCTATTGTCATTTGTTTGATTCTTTTGCAGTAGCTGCTCAAGGTTATGCCTGTAAAATTTGGTAAAATTCAAATATAAATGTGTGTGATAAAATAACTGAGCGAGCTATGAGATATCACCTACATGTAGGTGTACATAATCTTACTCCAATTGGTATATCTAAAGCTTGCCCAAAGAGAAAGACATGTTTATATTCTTAATACTAACATGTACCTCCTCGGCACAGTGTTTACCTTTTGTCTGCTATAACATTGTATCAAGTGACATCATGAGCCAAATTGACCCGGCATATTATATTGTTCATGACCAAAATATGTATTGTTATGCTGTAAATGCATGTCACTATTATAAATAAATACTTACTTATACTATAATCTGGGTCTTTGAGACTGAATTGATGGCGTTTTAGGCCACCTTTGTGCTCATAATTATAGACTAAACTGGGCCAGAAGAACCTCGTGAGGATGGTGGGATGAATACGATAACACTGCACGCTAAACACAGGATTCGACGTTCGAGCCCTGGTGGTCTGAGGCCGAGCACGCTAGCTCTCGGTCACGAGGACTCCCCACAATACTGAACCTTTACAAGTGAGCGGGGAAGAAGCATTTTGTTTCTTTGAAAATTGAATGCCGGAGCGCGGAACGGACCCGCGATTTCCACCATGCAGGCCACCGCACGATTTGATAGGCAGAATAATACACAACATTCGTATGACAAATTTCACCCAGACACCAGATGTGGACTGGACTGACATTAAAGACGCCACTAAAATATGACATCGCAATATTACATCGGGCTGCCTGTCCCAGCAAACACGAGATATCCACCAAATGTGGCGTCAATGTTGGTTCACCGTCCACGACATTGATCTCACATTGGGTCGTTGTATCGTGGTTACTGGGACAGCATCTCCTGTTGCACAGTTGAAAAGGTCAGATTAGATTCCAGCACCCAAGTCACGACTGTCTGGCTCCCAGTGTCTTGTTTATCATCAGACAGCGAGTATTTAGGTTGGCATTGGCTCAATGTCCAGCTAATGACTGCGACGCTGGCCCAACGTTAAAACGAAGTTATCACCTTTGCAGAAAAAACGTCACACGGAAAACTGGATACTTGACATGACATCACATCACTTAACACGCCTGCACTAAAATGGACATGGAAGGCGATCCAATAGTCAGTGACATTTGGCAGGGTCTGCCTTTACCCATCCTGTGAGCTCTCAGCAAACACGATGACTTGACCCAATGTTGTTTTAATTTTGGACCAGCGCCATAGGCGGTGGGCCGATATTGAAACAGCATTGGGTGATGTCATCGTGTTTGCTGGCTTAGATGCTTCCAAGCTATCTGGGCAGGCTCAAATTTGGTTTTCTTCTTATTTACAAAATAGGCACCAATCCGTAAAAATTAAAGACACTTTGTCAGATAAATTCACACTCTCATATGGAGTTCCGCAGAGCTTTGAGCTGGGATCATTGCTTTTTACACTATACACTACACCACTCAGCTCTATCATCTCTAGTTCTCACATACATCACTATCTTTATGTCGATGATACTCAAATGTACATAGCTCTATCAGTTCCCAATGCTAAGGAATCTCTTGAGAAGTTGCAACATTGTGTAATAGCCGTGTCGGCCTAGATGACAGGGTCTAAGCTGAAGCTTAATCCTAGTAAAACAGAATTCCCGTGCTTAATTCCAGGTCAAGACATAAATCCATCTGCATCAGCCAAAAAAAATCTTGGTGTAGTATTCGACAGTAGCTTGAATTTTTGAAAACACATATCCCAAACGTGAGGGGCATGTTGCTATCATATCCGTGATTTGCGTCGAATTCGAGAAAGTCTGTCCTTAGATCTTACCGATCAAATTGCAGTGGCACTGGTCAGTAGCAAGTTAGATTATTGTAACTCACTTTTTTACAATATACCAGAAAAGGATATCGGTAGATTACAACGCGTTCAGAACTGCTTTGCAAGAGTGGTTACCAAGGCCCCACGTTTTCGTCGCTCCACTCCTATTCTAAAACGATTACATTGGCTTCCTGTCAAGTTTCGCATTCATTTTAAAATATGCACAATAACTTTCCAAACCCTGAAAGACAACCAACCGGCATATCTGACTTACTTGTTTGTCCGAAATGTACACAATATCTATGCTCAACAGATTCAAATAGATTTGTTGTTCCTCGTATAAAAATTAAAACTTGGTCAAGAGCTTCCTCTATATGAAAACATGTCACTCTGCGCTGTTGCGGATTGAGAATTTTGCAGTGTACATTAGACCTAGAATATCAGTGTACGGAGATGTCTTTACGTAGTAATAATCTATGGTAGGCCTATGTGTTTCTTCAAAATAAGCCATTGGCATTGAATAAGAGGTCGGCAACCCATAAAACACGGCACAACATCAAGCCAACAGCGTGTGTATGGTACTCTACACCCTATATTATACAACAACAGAATGATGGCGGTGATTGGATGACGTAGTTATCTGACAGTCTGAGCTATTTTTTTAATTAGTTCGGCCAATCTATCATGTATGCTGGAAATATAGCATGGTAGCCAGATAGGTAGGAACCGTATACCCTTAAGCCTTTAAGTTTAACCCCCGGTCCCGATTATATCGGGGTTTTTTCAGCACATTTAAACAATACGAGCTTATGAACATGCTTAAAGGCCCATTGTAGTCCCCAGACCTACTCTGCGCAATGTCATATTTTATACTATTTTAGATGACTTTTTAAATATTAGAATGCTCAGCTCCCATTTGAAACAAGTTGTTCCATGTATGAACACTGTTGATAAAATAGAAATCATTTGTAAATTCCGAAAGGCTTTGCACTCCCCAGGTCAGCTGAGTTACTGCTGTTATTTCTCCTACCACCTCAGTACATATCAGCCTACACATCTCCATCCATCAACTATAACAAATAATAAGTAATCTATATCTGGTTCGACATATGGTAAGTTGTATTGTAGACAAGGCCTAGACTATGGCGGGCAGTTAGACATTGAGTTAGAGTTTTAAGTGGATATTTAATTTATTTGCAGCACCTGTTACAAGCGATATATTTGCCATAATATAATATTATTTTCTCATGTTTCAGGAACTGTATCGGGCAGCAATTTGCGATGCAAGAGATCCGATGTCTTATTGCTGAGATGTTGATGAGGTAAAGTAGTGCTTTATTTACTATTATTAAATTTGTTGCCACGCGACAGTTGCATTTTATGTTTTATATGTACTACTGCTGACGTTGCATAAGTAATGTCTGTGAATATATATGGCATTTAAAAAGTTAAAAGCTACTACATTCAACCCTTTAAAGGCCAAATTATTCAATTTGAATTTTCACCCACTTGAAATTGTATCTTGCTGACGCGATCCTAGACTAGGCATATTTTCAGAATATCAGAAACCTGTAGGCATGTTTGAGAAAAAGTTGGAAAACCA
The DNA here is from genome assembly GCA_964017125.1 of Flabesymbios commensalis. NCBI lineage: Eukaryota > Metazoa > Annelida > Polychaeta > Terebellida > Flabelligeridae > Flabesymbios > Flabesymbios commensalis. The sequence goes on from OZ024903.1 coordinate 23,794,734, forward strand.
GCTTTCTAACTAAATTAGGGTATTGAGAACTCGAAAAACATCCTTTCCAAGATGGTAATTGGTGTTTACGTAGTCAAAAATCGAAATCATAATGGCCGCCATTTCTTACAGATGATTTAATTATTTCGAAAATTATGTTTCTTTTTAACTGTTTTGGTTTATGGGTTATGCTGAATTGAAAAAAATAGCAATGACCTAAATGTTGTGGTTCAGACATTAGAAATCGAAACACAAAATGGCCGCCAATTGAAATCATCATGTTTAGTCCATGGACTCTTTCACCAAGGTCTGAATATTGGTATAAAGCCACGAGATTTGGCACAGGGACTCCTTATAAAATCTTTCTGATTTGTTTGCGGGGGACAAAAATCATAAAACGCCTAATTTGCATAAATACAAGATGGTCGCCACATGATTTGCTAATTAGCAGATTATGCTTCATAACTTTGGAACAAATAAAGATAGAAAAATGAAAAAAGTATCAAAATAATTAGATTTTTAAGCCTATATAATGATGAAAAAGGTCTCATTTGCATTAATCCAAGATGGCCACCATGTGGTTTGCAGATATCACATTATGCATCACAACTTTGGTGCACATAAAGATAGAAACATGTATAATGTGTCAAAATAAACAGGTTTGAAATTTCAAAACCGTGTAGTTATTTGACAATGGCAATAGTCTATTTTGTATCAATTGAAAATGGCCGCATTTTTATTTGCCAATCATCACATAATACAATGATCACATGATCATAAAATGTATTGTAACTTTGAACAAATGAAGATAGAATAATGTGTGAGGTGTCAAAATATTCAGGATTGAAATTACAATACTGTGTATGTACATGATTATATTAAATTGCTAATTAGCATTCATTCAAGATGGCCGCCATATAATTTACCAATAATAATCACATATCAAATGAATGACGGGAATGCTTAGTTGAGCCTTTCATACTGAGCCTATCATTATTTGGGCCATGGGTGGACTACTAACATTTATCTTATGTTGAAAGCAAATGTAAGATCCTCCTGTTGTCGAAACATGATTATAATTACTAAAAAAATCAGGAAACGTTATTATTTTTTGCACCTATGCAGTACACACGCGACATTGAACCCGTGGAGGCTTAATTGTGGGACAGTAATGTCAGAATAATGACACTATAATGTTCGGATGTGGCATAACAATGTAAATAATAGCATTATTATATCAAGATATGATATTATAATGACATTATGTATATGACCGTTCATGTCTTAAAAAGTGGGAGTGTCGGAGATACAATTAATTAGCATCACGACATGACATTATAGTGATGAAGGATTGGAGGATATGGTGATATAATCAGAATGTGGCATTGCAATCACAGTTTTTAATAGTATGTGTCATGTCCTGAACTTATAATGTTATATTTTATCATCAAAATGACTTATCCTAAAATTATAATGTATTTTTGTGGGGTTAAGAGCCATATTTGGACATCATAATACCATACCTCGAGGTTTAAGTGTCATATATTAATATTACAATCCAATTTCCTGACATAAAACTGCCATATCATGACTTTCAACTGTCACATCTTCTATTTTAATATCATAGTATGACATTATAATACCATATTCTGGCATTATATTATCATATCGTCATATTTTAAAGCCACATGTTGACGTTGAAGTGTAATAAATAATAACAACTTTATAACTTTTATTTTTTATAAAAAAATGTCATATCTAAAATTCAAGTCTCATATCTTGACTTTAAATTGATATACCGTGATGTTAAACTGCCATATCCTGGTATTATCTGATTATAAAGCCATATCCTGACGATATTATGCCATAGTCATTTTAGTGACATAACGTGATGTCTAACCAACATAATTATCATGGCTCAATAATATTATGACATTATAACGCCATTTTGTAATGTCAAAGGGCAATATTTAAAAAATAATAATACCATATCATGGTGTTAAATTGTGTTATCCAGATATTACAATTTAAAATCCTGATACAGAAATGTTATATCCTGATTTTATACTGTAACATATTCTACTGGTAATGTCATATTACGTTATTACAATACCATAGTATTGCATTATAATGTCATGTTCTGACATTCCAATGCAATATGATCACAGCAAAATGCATATTTGGAAGTCAAAGTGCCATATCCTAACTTTATATATATTCAAAATCTCATAACTGACATTAAAATGCCATATTATGATATTAAACTGGCATATCCTGATATTATAATGCCATAAGCTGAGAACAAAATGCCAGATCCTGTCATTTCAATGACAATTTTAAATGCGATGCCATATTGTGATATTATTCTACATGCCTTGTCATTTAAATGGCATACTGTCACGGTAAGTACTGGTATTGCCGACACCCACCACCTACTCCCACATATTAAGGCACCCAACAGCTATGTACATAATGTCATTATAACGCCATATATTGACATTATAATGTTATTCTTTGCATTATTATGCCATATATCCTGACATTATAGTGTCATATTCCGATATTTCTGTCCCAATAATGAGCATCAACAGGTCAAATGTCGTGTGTATGCTGGATAGGTACGAATCAATGCTTACGTTTACTGGTTTTGCTGATAAATCTGATGGGTTTCGACCACAGGAGGATCTTACATTTGCTTTAAACACAGGCTATATAATTGTACTCTATCCTTTAATAATTAAAAGAGTGGAGGGCTCAGCTGATCATTACCATCATGGCGTAATTCGTTTATTATGTGAATACAGGGCACAATACCATACTTGAGAAAAAACAAATCTGTTAAGCAATATTGTCCGCAGAGTGCTCACAAGAAAAATATGCCACCATCTTGAAAAAGTTGCATTTGAATTATGTAATTATATTGTGCATTACTTTAATGACGTGCGATAATAATATGTGTTGTTAGAAATGATAACTCCGACAAAGCTCTTAAACTTATCTAAACTGAAGTAATGGAAATTGTTGTTGTTTACTCATGTACACCCTACCATGAAAATACTTTAAAAGACAATGATCTGTTATATTTTCATGAATGATGTACAGTAACATGTACTTTGTTTCAATTGTCTCTTTTCATGGAGAGAAGAAATGAATCAAATATTTTTGATTTGTCATCAAAAGAGCAATCTAGAAAATCAAATCACAACTGAACGTGTTTTTATAGTTTTTTTACATGAACAAAACCCCCTTTTTATGCATGTTTCTTCAGTTCTAATAATCTGGATACAACAAAATGCTATAGTCTACATTCAACAAGTTTTATTGGGTGACAATGATCCGAATTCATATTAAGAAAATCCAGGGGACTCATAGGCCCGGTCCATCTCTGTACACCCCAAAATGGTCTGCAAATAGACGAAATTACTGCTTAAAAGCATATTACACTACAAAATATTATCACAGGAACAGGTGCTTTTGAATATCTAGAAGGGCCAAAAAAGTTACGGTATATAATGCAATCATTGCATCATGTGATCATTGGCATGCAATTAATTTATACAAATTTTACTCTACACGGTTTTGAAATTATAATCTTGATTATTTTGACACATTATACATGTTTCTATCTTCATTTGTTCCATAGTTACGATGCATAATGTGATATCCTTCAAAATACATGGCGGCCATCTTGGATTCACGCAAATAAGTTTTTTGTCATCATTATGAATGTAATTGCATATTGTTGTCCATGCAATTCTGATTATTTTGTTACCTTATTCATTTTTCTATCTTTATTTTTTCCAAAGTTATGAGGCATAATCTGATAATTGGCAAATCATATGGCGGCCATCTTGTCTTTATGCAACTTAGGCATCTTATGAAGGAGGATTTTTGTTTCCTTTAAACAAATACCACAAAGCTTTTTCCAAGGAGTCCCTGTACCAAAAAAAACACTACTAAAATTATTATCTAATATGTTATGGGACTGCAAATATAAATACATTAAGATATGATAAATCTAATATAACGGCGGTCATTTTGATTTTGATTTTTGACCACCTAAATCTCAAAATTCAGCTTGGAAAGGATTTTTTCGAATTCAGCACACCAGAAATAGGTTGAAAAACTTTCCAACTTTTCCTCAAAAATTCCAGCAGCAGTGTTAATACAGACGATTATTCCATTTTGTGCCTAGTCCACAACTTCAAGTGAGTGAAAATTATTCAGATTTGTCAAAATGGAGGTCAACTCTTTTTAAATCTTGCTAGTTGATGTCACATTTTATCTTAAAAATGTGGTACTTAATTTGCTAGTAAAAAATGAGAACCTGAATATATGTGGCACCGGCGGTTAAAGGGTTAAAGGGACTGCATATGTTGATATGTCAATTTTGAAAAAAAATGTATATGATTTTATATAGCCTACTGATCTCAAGTGAACATATTTTAGAAATCATAAAAAAAAATGAAAAAACTTAACCAGTTGTATTTCCATGTCATATATTGCCATGTAAACAAAACTGTGTGCATTATATAAGCCACAAATATGCCACAAATATATATTATGCCATAAGTATAAATTTATATATATATATATATAATATTTCCTTTGTTTGCATTCTTAGAAATGTTGATAAAATGCTTTTAAAAATCTAAAATTTCTTAAAAAAAGTGAAATCATGATCTGCGGGATACACTACTCCATTACAAAACAAAATACCAAAATTAGTATCATCTCACAAAGTCCCACAAAGTCCCTTTTAAAATTATGTCAGTATTTTATTCTGATAAAACGTGTAAAAATACTTTTTGAAAGTGATGTTTTCACTCTTTATCCGTTATTACGTTATCTTATTGATATTTCAACCACCTAACGCTGTGTCTCGCAACCGCGACCCACAACTTTAAGTAGTAAAAATAGGCATATTTGTTCAATTTGAGAACGAATATTTGCATATCTTGAATCTTAAGAACTCATTTCATTCCAAATAATTGTGTTCTCAAAACCCGCTTGAAAACTATTATAACCGTGTTTGTGATTAAAGGGTTAACTGTTGTTACAGGTATGAGCTGCAAATCGACGAAAACTTCCCCGTTACACAAACAATATCACTTATTATAAAACCTAAGGGAATGAGAGTTTTCTTCAAGCCACGAGTCGGCGTTGAATGTAAAGGAATCTCGCCTGCAGAAGGTTATTAGTATGCAGCACCTCGATGCATACTTCAAGTTTTCCCAGGACATTAAAGGGCTATCTTCACCAACTTCACAAAGTGGGAGATGCACCCTTTCATTTTCAAAGGGATCATATTCCTATGGAATTAAATTGAAAAAAAATGAGAACAACAATGTATTTATTGTGTAATTACTGCATCCAATCAAGTGAAATAAAAAATGATTCCTTGTTTTTTGTTTGAAAGCATCAGATTACATATTGAGAAAATAAAGTGTGCTATGTGGATATGACGAGACGCTGTCATCTGAAAAGTCAAAAGGCAGTTACTTTGTTTGCATATAATCATGACAAAATTGTTGATTTTCGATTAAATAAAAGTGAAACAAATCACTGTACAATTCAATTATGGTACACACAATATAGAAATAGTCAGTCAGTATTCATATATAAGTTTTGTTGAAGCCGAACAACTGAAGTTCAGTTTAGGGAGGGAAATTGTGTGTAAATCGGCAGGTGCAGCCCACTGGGCAGACGACGTTGTTGTGACGTTGAAGCAACTTCATTGACGTCGATTCAACGTCACAACGACGTCATGCCAGTTTGAGAACTCTTAGTGCTACAATTTTTTTTTTACAGTTGAAGAATATCGGTTACAAAACATACACTAAATTTTCTAAAATAAATTTCCGCTCAAATTTTGAATATTCGGCTGCTGTTTGGAAAGACAACTAGTTTATTGAATACATAAAGCTGTACTCCAGATCTATACGGTATTGTCTTGGCCTGCCAGGAAATACAGGTAGCAAATGAAATGAATCGGGCTTTAGGCCACCTTTGTGCACATATAGGCTAAACTGGGCCAGGAGAACCTCCTGAGGATGATGAGAAGATTGAGATGACACTGTCCTCCAGACACAGGATTCGAAATTCGAGCCCTAGCGGTCTGAGGCCGAGCACGCTACCTCTCGGTCACGGAGGCTCCCCACACTACTAACTTTCACACGTGGATGGGGAAGAAACAATTTTGTTTCTTTCAAACCGCCGAGACCGGGAACCGAACCCCGGACTCTGGCGTGAAAGGCAGCGGTGCTAACCACTACCCTAGGGCCCCCGCCCAATACAGGTAGCGTTATCCCCACAAATACACGTGAATTACGTTTGTGGAATGAACTCGTTGCGGTGCACCGGATGGGGAAGAAACAATTTTGTTTCTTTCAAACCGCCGAGACCGGGAACCGAACCCCGGACTCTGGCGTGAAAGGCAGCGGTGCAAACCACTACCCTAGGGCCCCCGCCCAATACAGGTAGCGTTATCCCCACAAATACACGTGAATTACGTTTGTGGAATGAACTCGTTGCGGTGCACCGATATAGACTGTGTAGGACGATATTTAAATGGAACTGCTGGGTAAAAGCTAATGACAGTTTAACCCTTGTCCTGCTGGACCCGGATATATACGTTTTCAAGAAAGTTTCAACCCAAATAAAATGCCGCTGAAATTGATAAAATATTCAGTGGTAGATGCTCAGCTGATCAAATAGTTCAATTTGGGAGATGTTTATTTTTTATAAATATAAATATTTTTCGTCATTTGAAATTGCGTTAGCAATTCCAGCTTCAAATGAATGAAAAATAGTTTGAAACAATTCAGCAGGACAAGGGTTAAGGTCCAAACTCTATAATGAAGCTGGTTAATATATTACAAGTTTCGAATATATGGGAGATGAGGATAAATGTATACTTATAGTATGTCCTCGCATGATCAAGTTAATAAATTGAGAAGGTATGTTGTGCTCGCGTGGCGGGAACATCAAGAAATTATTTTTAAATGAATGTGCATATTGCTTCCCTTGTTCTAAAAATAGATAGTCGACAAAACGAAATAAAACAAAAACACCAACCTAATGTTGACAAAGCTCGTTCGCATGCCGGATTGAGACGATTTAAAACCTTTAATCTTATGTACTGCATTCTTTTTGCACATTTTTTTTCTTTTTGTCATGTGTTTCCAAATTATACTCCAGAGTTCTAAATAACAGACTTACAGTCGTGACATAGGCCCTATCGTAGACGAACACAATTGTTTAAGAAAGGCTCGGTCGTGTCTCGATTATATTTTCTTCTTATCTAGTATAATACATAACTTACTTTTAAGTAATAAACCCACATGTTATTGTTTCATAGATATGAGTAAAGCATTTGATTGGATGAATAGAGATTTATTATTTTTGAGTTTTTACAATATTGTGTTGATAGACAATTGTATATAACAATTAACACATTATACCAAAATAATGTGTCACGTGTAAAAATTAATAACTGTATTACTGAATGGTTAAAATATCATCAGGTATCACACAAGGGTGTATACTTTCTCACAAAGTATATTTTCCTTAAAAATATATGAGCTCGCAGTAGAACTTAAAATTATCAATATTGGCGGAGCTGTAAATGGAAATAATGTATGTAGGTCTACTTTGCTTTATGGAGATGATGTTGTATGTTTTCTTTAAAATGAAGAAGATTTGTAACGCTTAGTAGAACATGTTAATAAATGGTGTAAAAAAATAGAAAATGTTTGTAAATTACAAGCTTGTACAATTTAGAAATTCAAGATAGCTTGCTACTTTGCTTTATTTTTTATATGGTGAAATGTAACTTGAGATAGTAAAAGTTATAATTACATGGGAAGTGTGAAATTTGAAGCAAATTTAAATTTTAGAGACTGTATTAGAACACGTGTAAACAATACTCTTATGTGGGATATAATACCTATTGTCATTTGTTTGATTCTTTTGCAGTAGCTGCTTAAGGTTATGCCTGTAAAATTTGGTAAAATTCAAATATAAATGTGTGTGATAAAATAATTGAGCGAGCTATGAGATATCACCTACATGTAGGTGTACATAATCTTACTCCAATTGGTATATCTAAAGCTTGCCCAAAGAGAAAGACATGTTTATACTCTTAATACTAGCATGCACCTCCTCGGCACAGTGTTTACCTTTTGTCTGCTATAACATTGTATCAAGTGACATCATAAGCCAAATTGACCCGGCATATTATATTGTTCATGACCAAAATATGTATTGTTATGCTGTAAATGCATGTCACTATTATAAATAAATACTTACTTATACTATAATCTGGGTCTTTGAGACTGAATTAATGGCGTTTTAGGCCACCTTTGTGCTCATAATTATAGACTAAACTGGGCCAGAAGAACCTCGTGAGGATGGTGAGATGAATACGATAACACTGCACGCTAAACACAGGATTCGACGTTCGAGCCCTGGTGGTCTGAGGCCGAGCACGCTAGCTCTCGGTCACGAGGACTCCCCACAATACTGAACCTTTACAAGTGAGCGGGGAAGAAGCATTTTGTTTCTTCGAAAATTGAATGCCGGAGCGCGGAACGGACCCGCGATTTCCACCATGCAGGCCACCGCACGATTTGATAGGCAGAATAATACACAACATTCGTATGACAAATTTCACCCAGACACCAGATGTGGACTGGACTGACATTAAAGACGCCACTAAAATATGACATCGCAATATTACATCGGGCTGCCTGTCCCAGCAAACACGAGATATTCACCGTCCACGACACTGGCTCAACATTGATCTCACATTGGGTCGTTGTATCGTGGTTACTGGGACAGCATCTCCTGTTGCACAGTTGAAAAGGTCAGATTAGATTCCAGCACCCAAGTCACGACTGTCTGGCTCCCAGTGTCTTGTTTATCATCAGACAGCGAGTATTTAGGTTGACATTGGCTCATTGTCCAGCTAATGACTGCGACGCTGGCCCAACGTTAAAACGAAGTTATCACCTTTGCAGAAAAAACGTCACACGGAAAACTGGATACTTGACATGACATCACATCACTTAACACGCCTGCACTAAAATGGACATGTAAGGCGATCCAATAGTCAGTGACATTTGGCAGGGTCTGCCTTTACCCATCCTGTGAGCTCTCAGCAAACACGATGACTTGACCCAATGTTGTTTTAATTTTGGACCAGCGCCATAGGCGGTGGGCCGATATTGAAACAGCATTGGGTGATGTCATCGTGTTTGCTGGCTTAGATGCTTCCAAGCTATCCGGGCAGGCTCAAATTTGGTTTTCTTCTTATTTACAAAATAGGCACCAATCCGTAAAAATTAAAGACACTTTGTCAGATAAAGTCACACTCTCATATGGAGTTCCGCAGAGCTTTGAGCTGGGATCATTGCTTTTTACACTATACACTACACCACTCAGCTCTATCATCTCTAGTTTTCACATACATCACTATCTTTATGCCGATGATACTCAAATGTACATAGCTCTATCAGTTCCCAATACTAAGGAATCTCTTGAGAAGTTGCAACATTGTGTAATAGCCGTGTCGGCCTAGATGACAGGGTCTAAGCTGAAGCTTAATCCTAGTAAAACAGAATTCCCGTGCTTAATTCCAGGTCAAGACATAAATCCATCTGCATCAGCCAAAAAAAATCTTGGTGTAGCATTCGACAGTAGCTTGAATTTTTGAAAACACATATCCCAAACGTGAGGGGCATGTTGCTATCATATCCGTGATTTGCGTCGAATTCGAGAAAGTCTGTCGTTAGATCTTACCGATCAAATTGCAGTGGCACTGGTCAGTAGCAAGTTAGATTATTGTAACTCACTTTTTTACAATATACCAGAAAAGGATATCGCTAGATTTCAACGCGTTCAGAACTGCTTTGCAAGAGTGGTAACCAAGGCCCCACGTTTTCGTCGCTCCACTCCTATTCTAAAACGATTACATTGGCTTCCTATCAAGTTTCGCATTTATTTTAATATATGCACAATAACTTTCCAAACCCTGAAAGACAACCAACCGGCATATCTGACTTACTTGTTCGTCCGAAATGTACAAAATATCTATGCTCAACAGATTCAAATAGATTTGTTGTTCCTCGTATAAAAATTAAAACTTGGTCAAGAGCTTCCTCTATATGAAAACATGTCACTCTGCGCTGTTGCGGATGTGCACATTCTAGTCCAGGAGATAAGGGTGATTTAACTAAAAAGTTTGACCAGGTCCGTGTTTGGTATCGTTGGAAAGGTTTTCTATCCTGGAGTATGGAAAATGGATGCTGGGGTGTCGCCAGTGGTGGAATAGGTCACCAGAGGTCATTTAAGGTCACCACCCAAGGTCATGTAACGATAAAGGAACGATTTAACTAAAAACTTTGACAAACTTTGTGTTTCGTATTATTGGAAAGGTTACCTATCTGGGACCGTGGGAAATGGGTGCTGGTGTGTCGGTCGTGGTGGAATAAGTCACCAGAGGTCAATTAAGGTCATTATTCAAGGTCATGTGACGAAAAGGGGCGATTTAACTAAAATCTTTGACCAGGTTTGTGTTTGGTATGATTGGATAGGTTATACACCCGAAAGTATGGATAATTGATGTTGGAGGGTCGGCAGTGGTGAAATAGGTCACCAGAGGTCATTTAAGGTCACTACCTAGGGTCATTTGCGGAGATAAAATAAAGTCTTAGGCTAAGGTCATTTCATGAAAAAAGTGTGATTTAACTGAAAACTAGGTTTATATTTGGTATCATTAGAAGGTTACCTATCTGGGACTATGAAAAATCGGTGGTGGGGTGTCGCCAGTGATGCAATAGGTCACCCAGAGGTCATTTAAGGTCATTAATCAAGGTCATGTGACGAATAAAGGGCGATTTAACAAAACACTTTGAGCAGGTTTGTGTTTGGTATGATTGGATAGGTTATATACCCGAGAGTATGGACATGGGTGCTGGAGGGTCGGCAGTGGTGAAATAGGTCAGCAGAGGTCATTTAAGGTCACTACCTAGGTCATTTGCGGTGATAAAATAAGGTCTAACTTGCTGGCTGTGTATTTATATATAGCACGTGGGGGAACAAGTGAACATCTCTCAAGATGCCCAGTCCAGGGGCGGATCCAGGATTTGAACAATAAAAGAGGGGGCGCAGGGGGTCCGGGGGCGATTTTTTAGGCACTTTTAGGCCAATTTAGGGGACTTTTAAAATAATTTGGGGCCAAAAGGGGTGGGCGTGCGCCCCCCCCCCCCCCCCCTCTAGATCCACGCCTGCAGTCGATTTTACTCTGGAACAGACCGTGAATGGAGATGCAGCATCAAGACACACTGACATATAGCAGCTTTCAGCCTTTCACGGATTCAATAAAGGCTCGCAAACAATGGACTATAACACTTTCCACCCGTGGGACAATGGTCGGGAAGCTGCTTAGGATGGCTGGTTTGTCAAATCTTGAGGAAGCGTCAAAACCGTACAGAATAATTTTTGACAATCGTGATGTAGAAGAGTAATGTAAAAAGATTTACAATTAGGTCCTAATCCTTTTAATGCTGAAGGTACTGACAACGCTAAGCTTTATCATTTGTCATCGGGGGCGAGCAGCATCCAATGACATGAAAGATGATCTAATCAATGTTGTATCTAAGGGCACTGCATGGGCAGACAAATTTCGAGTCCAAAGAAAACCAGTCAGGTTTGAAAAACGAATCAAACGGAGGAAGATTTAAAATTTCGCAACTGATGGTAAAGAGATGAATATCCCTCAGAAGGATCTGAAAGTAAAAGCGATTTTGATTACCAGGGATTTGTGGGGACGTCTTGTGTATTTGGCAGCGGTACAGAATCTAGAGTTCGTGATGCTATATCCTATGACAATGCCTCCTCTATCACTTACTCATATGGATGGTGCTATGAACAGAACAGATAAATCATCCCTGATGAGAAAACCAGAAAAAAGCTTCATCAAATCGGGAATCCTGGACAAGCAGAATGTTAATGTGTGCTTAATTGACTATATTTATTTATTGCCAATACTTCCACAACAGTTGTCAGCAACATTTGGTGAAGTCGCAACATTCATCATCAAACATGCATGTTCACACCGTTCACATAATTTGTGGTGCATACTCTAATGAGCCAACTATCACTGACTTCAAACGTGATATGAGAGGAAATGCTAAACTACATACTCCATTCAAGGATGCAATCAAACCCGACCAACATATTTCAATCCTGCACTTTTGCCTATGTCGTTCAAGTCTGCATTGATTGACTTCCTTACCTACGAAATTAAGTCACAGCATTACAAAGATATTGTAAATGAGAAGACAGTATTTCATACCTGGAAACAATCATGCATTAAGGTTCAAGTGGATAATAATGATGTAATCAGCAGTGGTGTCGATGATCAGTTACTGTCCTGCTCTCACAACGTAGCTGACACACGGATACTAATGCATGCACGTTATGCTGCTGAAAACACATCCAATCCTCACATTGTTGTTCGTGCAAATGACACTGGTATTTTCATTCTCCTCTTCCACTTTGCTTCTCAGTTATATGATCAGATAAGGATGGATACTGGCAGCAGTTCCTTGAACACCAGAAGGAATAGTGGTATTTCAAGCATAGCAATTGTATGTGCTGCATTACCGGGATTTTATGCATTCACTGGGTCTGACTATACAGCATCATTTATGGGGAAAAGGAAAGTACAAAATGTATGCTCCACATACGTAGCTCTGTTTTGGAGAAATTAAACAATGGCCAGATGTGTTACCAGCTGGTCATTGATTGGAACTTGATGGCGAAACTTTAGGTGATCTATGGTATGAGGGACCACATACACCAGCACTTGTTCGAAGTGACTTATTAGAAGAGGATATCAATATGGAAAATGAACAGATGCACAAGACATCATCAGATGAAGATGATTATCCTGGCAAATGATGTATCAATATAATAAATGTTTAGAACGATACATGACTTGGTTTATTTAAATCATCTTTATCTCTTCAAACCACCTATGTATGTTATTGAGCATAAACTACCCCTGGTGACCTATTTCACCACTGCGTCACCCCAACACTCATTTTCTAGACTCCCAGATAGATAACATTTCAAAAGATACAAAGTACAGACATAGTGAAACCTTTCACCTAAATCGTATTTTCTATTCAAATGACCTGAATAAATGGCCTTAAATGAATGACTTGGTTACCTATACCACCACTGTTGGCACCCAAAACCTTATTAGGCTCATGGAAAATAATCATTTTCCAGACTCCCAGATTAAACACTTTCCTAACGATATCTAACACAAACCAAGTCAAAGTGTTTAGGTAAATCATCATATATCCATATATCAAATGACCTTGGGTAATGACCTTAAATGACCTCTGGAGACTTGTTCCACCACCGGCAGCACTCTATCACCCATATTCACAGTTAGATAAGATTACAGGCGATACCATACACAAACGTGGGCGAAGTTTTTAGTTAAATCATCCTTTTTCGTCAAGGACATCGGGTAATGACCTTATTTTATCACCGCAAGTGACCTTAGGCAGTGACATTAAAGGATCTCTGCTGACCTATTTCACCACTGCCAACACTCCAGCATCCCTTGTCCCTACTCTCGGGTATATAACATATCCAATCATACTAAACACAAACCCGGTCAAAGTTTTTAGTTAAATCGCCCTTTTGTCGTCATATGACCTTGAGGGCGGGGGCCCTAGAGTAGTGGTTAGCACCGCTGCCTTTTACACCAGAGTTCGGGGTTCGATTCCCGGTCTCGGCGGTTTGAAAGAAACAAAAATATTTCTTCCCCATCTACGTGTGAAAGTCAGTATTGTGGGGAGCCTCCGTGACCGAGAGGTAGCGTGCTCGACCTCAGCCTGCCAGGGCTCGAACTTCGAGTCCTGTGTCTGGAGGACAGTGTCATCTCAATCATCTCACCATCCTCAGGAGGTTATCCTGGCCCAGTTTAGCCTATATGTGCACAAAGGTGGCCTAAAGCCCGATTCATTTCATTTTCATATGACCTTGATTAATGACCTTAACTGACGTCTGATGACTTTTTCCATCACTGGCGGCATCCCAGCACCGATTTTCCATAGTCCCAGATAGGTAACCTTCCAATGATACCAAATGTAAACCTAGTCAAAGTTTTTAGTTAAATTACACTTTTTTCATAAAATGACCTTGGGTAAAGACCTTATTTTATCACCGCAAATGACCGTAGGTGGTGACCTTAAATGACCTCTGGTGACCTATTTCACCACTGCCGACTCTCCAGCATCCATTGTCCATACTCGAAGGTATATAACCTATCCAATCATCCCAAACACAAACCTGGTGAAAGTGTTTAGTTAAATCGCTCTTTTTCGTCACATGACCCTGATTAATGACCTTTTGTGACCTCTGGTGACCTATTCCACCACGGCCGACACCCCAGCACCCATTTTCCACGGTTTCAGACAGGTAACTTTTCCAATAATACGAAACACAAAGTTTGTCAAAGTTTTTAGTTAAATCACACTTTTTCTTTAAATGACCATAGGTATTGACCTTGAATGACCTCTGGTGACCTATTCCACCACTGGTGACACCCCAGCATCCATTTTCCATACTCCCGGATAGATAACCTTTCCAACGATACCAAACACGGACCTGGTCAAACTTTTTAGTTAAATCACCCTTATCTCCTGCTCTATTCTGGTCGGATTGAGAATTTTGCAGTGTACATTAGACTTAGAATATCAGTGTACGGAGATGTCTTTACGTAGTAATAATCTATGGTAGGCCTATGTGTTTCTTCAAAATATGCCATTGGCATTAAATAAGAGGTCGGCAACCCATAAAACACGGCACAACATCAAGCCAACAGCGTGTGTATGGTACTCTACACCCTATATTATACAGCAACAGAATGATGGCGGTGATTGGATGACGTAGTTATCTGACAGTCTGAGCTATTTTTTTAATTAGTTCGGCCAATCTATCATGTATGCTGGAAATATAGCATGGTAGCCAGATAGGTAGGAACCGTATACCCTTAAGCCTTTAAGTTTAACCTCCGGTCCCGATTATATTGGGGTTTTTCAGCACATTTAAACAATACGAGCTTATGAACATGCTTAAAGGCCCCTTGTAGTCCCCAGACCTACTCTGCGCAATGTCATATTTTATACTATTTTATATGACTTTTTAAATATTAGAATGCTCAGCTCCCAATTTTTAAACCACTGGGAACGATTTTTCCAAAGACAAAAGTAGGGGGCGGAGCTAATTCGTGACGTCAAGAGGAGGAGACATGCTTGGCTGGTTATAATACATATACATGTACATGTAGCTGATGATGCATTGAATAATTTTATAAAACTGACCAAAGTCAACACGGAACGCCGGTCCAACGCTGCCTGAATGCAGGTGCAGCACTAGAATTGTTAACCATCACCGCGACAGCTCCTGGCCAGCGTCTAACATTCACTCGCCCCTTGTTCACCCTGTTCAATCTAGTTCAGCTCATGTACAAATACAAGAACATGAAACATATACCCGATGCAGTTTCAATGCTAATACAGATTCAATAATGGGCGGGTTTTGTGTGTGAAGTCATGAAGTAGGAGATCCGCCCAGCCCAAGAAATGTGCACATTTTCAGCTTTTATTTTTGAAAAAAACTGGTAATTAGTAGACTAAAATAATCTGCTAAGTTCATTGTGATATTTACTTTAATTATATTGATGAACTGAACTCACTTCACAGGGCCTTTAAGGTAAAACGTGACATAAATCAACGTCTTTTAAAATCGTTAACCTCCATTTTGTCAAATTTGAATAATTTTCACCCACTTGAAGTTGTGGATCACGTAAGCGGGACAAAACTTCAAGTGGGTGAAAATTCAAATTAAAAGATATGGTGGTTAAAAAGTTGATATTCGCTCTTCCACGACTTTGCAACTCTTATTATCGGTTAATTTATTTACTATCACAGCTAAAAAAATTTTCGTTATTTTCATCTTTCTAAATTGTAGTGTATTAAGCATTTAATAGCAAATAATACAGACGATACTATCATAAAAACGAATAAAATCTATAACTGACATAATGCCGTATGTGATACACCGTTTGTCCATATTGATTATGTATTTACCAATTTGAAATTCACAAAAATATCGTTGGACACGGTAGCGACTGGTGACTTTATGAACAGTTGAAATGCAATTAATGGGGCTTTAGGCCATCTTTGTTCACATATTCTGTTGAAATGAAATTAATGGGATTGTAGGCCATCTTTGTGCACATATTGTCTAAACTGGTCCATGAGAACCTCCTGAGGATGGATTAACTGTTGAAAAGAAACTCGGTGATGTGACCTTTATCGTTTGTCCTCTTTACCAGCTACACCCCGGTACCATCAAAGTACGTGTATGGCACACGGAGCCAACATTAATCTGCCCCTAACATAACAAAAACTAACATCCGTTGGGCGTAGAAATGGCACTGGATGAATGTTTGTCCAACGTCTAAGATGTTGGACAAACATTAAACCAGCACCGGGTCCAACACTCGGGTCAATGTTTTTCCTGGTGGAGAACGCGGCCTACCAAAACAGAGGCTCCCCCCGGGGAACCGGAAGTTGTTGGGGTTAGTCCCCCAGTAACTGCGGCCTGTCATGGCCGCTATTATGACATTCCGTGACTGGTGGCCGTTTTCGCGCCGTTTCTCACCAGTCATGGGCTGTTGTGCCAAGGCGACACTGACCCCCGAAGTTGTGTGTTCATTCAAGGATGGTTCGTCAAGGAAACTGGAATGCAGTTTCAATGTAAAAAACCCTACGTTTACACTTGATCTCTAATAATTATGATATTTTATATATAATGCTCATTACCAAAAATATAATCAGTATTATATATATGTATAGTTTTGAAAAATCAGTTTGGAAACAATTTAAAACACCGCCGAAATGAACATGTGGCAGCATAATGCAGTATCTGCTTACTTTACAAGTAAGTAGATACTGCGTTTTGGTTTTGCAAAGACAATAAACATTAACCGTTTACTTCTTAATCAGGTACACAATTTCCAAGTATTCTATAATGTTGTAATTTCTCAGCAAAACAAGTAGATCTAATGTTCAGTGCAAAATTCTTACTGTACCACGCTTTTCCGGGACTAAGAGGGTTAATTAATTCGATAATTAAGGTCCAGAAAACCGCGATAGAATCCTCCCCAAACTAATCAAGATATGAGCTTATACTGATCATCAAATCACGTGTGTCTGCAAACCCTTCTGCAAATTACACGTGCAAAAACTTTTTGTTGAGGGAAGGCGTGTTTCTGCAACGCGTTGCAGAAACACGCCTTGTCTCAACAAAAAGTTCTGGATCCAGCTGGGGTCCTGTGCAATCCATTAATTTACTGTCGTGTTATTCTTGATAGCACGAGCCAACGTTTTTCCACTGTTTCTCCTGCACTTGTTGCGGCCCCCAGTTCTGATGCTGATGGGCACCGGTCTCTCTTTTATCGCCCAAAGACAAATATACGTTGATGTATGCACTTCATAGTAGCGCTCATAAAGATGGATTTTTTGTGGGTTACTGAAAAGTCTGAAAAGTATAGGCTACTGTTCCTGAGACAATTTTATGAGCTATTTATGCCTAAATCATGTATATCGGTATACATGGTATATAAGCAGAAAAAAATTATAATAAATACTTTTCACTTGCATTTAATCAACATAAACATCAGATCATAATACACTCAATTCCACCTTGGCGACTGCTTTTACAAACCTCAGATAATAGTATAAGCTAGATCATCATAATAAGTGTCTAAGCTATGTATCAATGTTTAAGTAATATAATGATAATAAAACAAACTTCGCTATTTACCAAAATTCTTTTAAATTAAAGCTTGTTTGTATCGCTACTTAAAAATGTGTTGGTATAAGCTTCATATATTTAATATTTATTTCAGGTTTTGTACAGTTACATATAAAAAAAAACGTAATTAAACTCAATTGAGGATAACACTACCGTTACAACGCTGGCGTGCGCTGTGAGGTCTGTTAGTGACCAATCTTGAATGGGATGATGATGAAATGAAATGATGATGATGAAATCAAAACCTTCTAATGCGCCTAAATCCTTGGTGTCCCAAGCTCAGAGGCGCTGCAAATCCGAATCAGGCTCGTTGTCATCGTCCGTTTTCCGTTCCAATTCGTAGATCCAGCTTGCCGGGACACAGAGGATTTACATGTAGGATGGAATGGCTTGGGCGAAATATAAAGTTTTCAATTGTTTCCGCAATGACTGTGTAGATTTAGATTTTTTAATCTCAAGAGGGATACAGTTCCATAGCTGGGGGGCCGCAACCGAAAAAAACCTTTCACCCATCTTTGAACTCAATCTGGGAACAACCAGTTGATCATCATCAACTTACAGAATTAAAAAGATTATGTATATATACTGGCTGACATGTATGTATTACTTTATATGTGAGGGAGCAAAATAATATTTTACTCTGAATTGAACAGGGAGTCAGTGTAGGAATTTTAACAAAGGTGTAACACTGCAGAATCGTGGAGAACGGGTCACAACCCTGGCCAAGCAGTTCTGAACGCTTTGTACCTTGTTTATTTGGCGATAGGGGATAGAATTACAATAGTCTAGCCTGCTCGACACAAGTAAAGTTGCTATTGTCTTAGTCACTGCCGCTGTTAAGCATCTGCGTAAGCGACGCAAATCACGTATTATGAGATGGATGGGTCTTATGTATGATATATGGAAATATTATTATGGGTGTATTTTCGTTGCTATCAATCCATTCACCAGGTGGCATTTAAGCTCTAATCGAACACTGTGCCGTATGTCACGAGATCTTACCTAGTGATCAACATACATGTATATATCATGTTATAGCTAAACGGATAGTCAGAGCAAGCCTCCTTGGTCAGAGACTGCAAACCTACGCCAAAATCAATGGATTGTTCCTTCGCCCGATCGGTATATACCTCTGACAAACGTTTCATGCAAATTAATTGCGATCCGGATCGTAATCCAGATCCTGGATCCGGATTGTAATCCGTATCATCCCCAAAATTAAGTAAACTGTTCCTTGGCCGAAGACACGCCTCTGGTAAAAGTTTCATACAAATCCATTCCTTACTTTGTGAGTACAAACAGACAGACTAACAAACAAACACTAACCCTGCTGGTGGAGGCTAATAAAAGTGTTGTTTTTTTCTAATGATAGTGACAATCTATTTATTATGTTATTAACTGGGCCCATCACTTTTGTACATAATATAAATATGATGTTAATGTATCTGATTATAATTTTGTTATGTCAATATGTATCAGTACAAATGTTATGCAGACAAATGTGGGAGGTTTACACTTTAAAATTATGTTTGCTGCTTCCTTATATTTTAACCATGATTTCATTCATGATTTCATTCATAATATTATCATGGAAATCTACTAACATCTACTAAAACATTTCTAGCTCATATCATACAAGTAACTAATATTAGTTTTTGTTGATCCTAATCAGTTGCCAATGATTAATCAGATAATAAACCTTCTATGGGACATTGATCGCCTACAGGAGCAAGAAGCTATGACCTCGGTCTCAGGAATCAGCCTTCTTAGCTGTCAAACATACCGTTTTACGAAGTACCGTGCATGGTAGACGATATCTATGGGGCGGAATAAAGCTCACCACAAATTGACCTTCTGGCCAGGTTAACATACACAGGTGGAACCAGGTACCACCGCGCAATGCCAGCTAACAAGAGACGTGGAATTTAACCCTTACAGCGCTGATTATGTTTGTATACACCTTGGAAACCAAAGGTTTCTTTCAATTTGAAATCATCATAAATGCCTTAGTCAACTCTGTCTGATTCATTTGAATACTTATGTTATGGGTCTTTGACAATTATAAAATTTTTACTCTTACAGTGCGGGGATTGACTTTAGATGTCAGAATCTGAGGTCCGTAGACGTCAGATTCTGACATATAAAGTCGATCCCCGCGCTTTAAGGGACGTGTCCCAACATTGGGCGAACAAAGGGTCAACGTCCGTTTTTATCACTCTCAACAAGGAGGTTCTTTTTAACCTCCTTGCTCTCAACGACCTGGTTTCTACGCCTCACTGGCGATTTGAGCTCCCCTTCGCCTGATCCGGTTTTTCCTAAAACATGTCTTGCTATAAAATCGCACAGGCACTTGTCGAGTTTCGGAGCCGGTGGCAAGGGCTGGGATTTCTCGGAATTAATGTTGGCTCAATGTCTGTGGCGTTGGCTACGATTTCGCAGTAGCTCACTCCGGACGGGTATCCCCAGGCCAAGCCGCCCTCTTTAGCATACGCCAACCATTTTTTTCATATTTCACAGAAGCGAGAGGTAACTTTGACTCTTTGTGGTGTTGCTATGATGAAAAAGGGCGTATTAGTTTATGATAGATACGTGCAGACAGCTACGTAGAAGACTACCTGTAGCCTTTCAAGGAACGTATATACTTAACCATTTGGGAATGCAGCTAATCCCACACCTGTCATTCAGTTGTTACGATGTAATAGGTAGATTTATACGTATGGGCCCCATTGCTACAAGGGCCCTCATTTGTATTAACAAAGCCAATAATAGTATGTCTTCCAATGTAGGTGGACCTGCCTTCACAAACTAGGCCTAAATTGTCCGATCATCGCTCTCAAATCCTTATTTGACACTCGGAATGTTATCGGTAGTGCCTAAGCTCCCGATTATTAACTGAGGGAATCAAGACTGGTTCACGCCTAATAACCTAGAAGAACAATTGCGGGATGCCAACCGAAGTCCCATCAACTCCCCCACTCTTTTCTTCAGTTCTGGATCCGCCCCTGTCATTCATATCTCCGTTTGGGATCCATGGAACGTATATGTATATGGCACCTCGGATGTAGAGCTGAGTCCAATCACGCATAACAGGACAATTTATGATCATACAGCGCCTTCCCCAATACGAGCGGGAGTTACGAAAGGGATCTGCCATTATTTAAGCCCACATGAAGGAAAACATTATTTGTTCATTCCACACATCCTTGGGAAATGCCCGTTTGTAGTTGAAAATATCCCTGGGCACACGACGTTGTTGCGAGGTTGAATCAACGTCATTGACGTTGATTCAACGTCGCAGCAACGCCGTGTGCCCAGGTGGACGTATCAATTTGTAACATTTTGTAGTAACGTCCCAATTTGTGTTTGTAATCATGGTAATAACGTCCAAATTTGTATGTGTAATAACGTACTAATTACTACACAACATGCAGTTAGCACAGCTTCATTCAATGTCTTGTGAATCCTATCACGAAGATAGAAGGACAGCATACGATGAACAAGGTAAATATCACAGATTAGAATTAAAATACATGTCGGTGGTGAAAGTGTCAAAAACTACGAAATTACGACTCTAATAATTATAATACCCCAGCCTTGGATTAATACCGTTCTTAATATTATTAGCTGTGATGATCATGATGATGTTCACGGTTCAAACACGCGCAACATCAGCTTTTATTAGGATTGGGAATTGTGACGAACTCGCATGTAGAAAAATACAACACACTTAAATCGAGTTCTTATGACTAAGCTACTACAAGGGGCTCATGGTCATACTACGTAGGCTAATCATCATTTTGTTCAAGAATTACCTACGTAGTCGCCACGGTTCCTTATGCTTTAAATTTACGTCGCCGCAAAATGACAAACACTTCCGTCTTCAAATTCAATCTTTAATTCATAATTGCTTCCCGAGAGTGATGACCCGGCAAACACAAAACATTTGTATAACATTTGTACAAAGTCGGCCCAACATCTTTACTGGGAAATCATGCAAATCATAGTGCTCAAATCATCAGTCAATAACCGCAACAATATCATCCATTGGATCCATAGCCATTCACTCACTACAAACTTTGGGAAGGTATGTATAGTTTATGCCCTGCAGCAGGCATAGGCCTACAGAGTGGGTTTGATTTTTTGCAAGCTGATATAATTTGATACAATAAAACAATTAATTCAATAGTTTTACAGTGTTGATTATTTAAGGCCCCAATTATTCGTTTATATAACATCATTTCATCTAAAACAAGCACTGCGTCAGCTTCAAATCTATTAAATATATCTGAACAATAATTAGAAGAATTGGAAATATACAACTACATGTACATTAATACCGTTCTTAATATTATTAGCTGTGATGATCATGATGATGTTCACCGTTCAAACACGCGCAACAGCAGCTTTTATTAAGATTGGGAATTGTGACGAACTCGCATGTAGAAAAATGCAACACACTTAAATCGAGTTCTTATGACTAAACTACTACAAGGGGCTCATGGTCGTACTACGTAGGCTAATCATCATTTTGTTCAAGAATTACCTACGCAGTCGCCACGGTTCCTTCATCTTCATCTATCCAGTTGTCTGCCACCGGCAGAACCTGGATAACCCGTATATGTGCTATGTGTTCAGAACCCCCCTCCTCCCTCCTCCTCCCTGGCCAATTCACAGTCGATTCAGGCGGCCCAAACAATCTGACCTGAGTGTGACCTTCACGCAGCAGTCAGTAAACCGGTGACGTCATAATGAATATTCATGTTGCTCGCACCCCTCATTTTCGTACCCGCTTCACACACACCTGTTGTCAAGGTCAGACTGGTAGTCTGACGGTCAGACCTGATACGGCAAGGTGCGGTTCCTTATGCTTTAAATTTACGTCGCCGCAAAATGACAAACACTTCCGTCTTCAAATTCAATCTTTAATTCATAATTGTTTCCCGGGAGTGATAACCCGGCAAACACAAAACATTTGTATAACATTTGTACAAAGTCGGCCCAACATCTTTACTGGGAAATCATGCAAATCCTAGTGCTCAAATCATCAGTCAATAACCGCAACAATATCATCCATTGGATCCATAGCCATTCACTCACCACAAACTTTTGAATGGTATGTATAGTTTATGCCCTGCAGCAGGCATAGGCCTACAGAGTGAGTTTCATTTTTTGCATGACTGATATATTTTGATACAATAAAACATTTAATTCAATAGTTTTACAGTGTTGATTATTTAAGGCCCCAATTATTCGTTTATATAACATTATTTCATCTAAAACAAGCACTGCGTCATCTTCAAATCTATGATACATATCTGAACAATAATTAGAAGAATTGGAAATATACAACTACATGTGTATAAACATGATAAATGTTGTTATTTTTTTAAATAATCAGATGTTATGGTGTCATCGAAAATAAATACATGCAAAGAACAACATCAGTGAAACAAAAAAAAACGATTTTCAAATTAACGCGAGCTATATTTTAAGCACGCACCGTGTCTATATAATATAATAAGCACCATATCCCTTCTATCTCTCTAGAGATCCCAGTATCTCAGCAACCACAAGGCGCTGAGCCGGTGTTGTGTTAACTTTGGGCCAACGTCTTCGACGCTGGCCCAACATTAAAACAACACTGCCTTGGTGTATTGTGCTTGCCGGGATTTCTCCGCCCATTAATAAAACAATATTGGATTTCTTTAAATAGATAACGTTGTCAAGAAGCTGACGTTTCGTGTCTCGGGATCACATTGGAGAATTATCTGACCGATAATTCTGTATTTACTCTGCAGATCTCTATTGATTGCGACGCCTGTCATGCACATCCCACCGGCCACCCGGCCACCCGGTGTTTTTTGCGACGTGGAATCAACGTTAATGACGTTGATTCAACGTCGCACCAATGTCGTGTGCCCTGTGGGATATTTTCGCCTCGCGCCACGGTCTTTTCATGACCGTTCATAAACACAGAAACGTAGGGTACCCAGCGTCAGGGAAGTACTCGACAGCTCCCCCGATACGTAACCTACATCCATTCAAAGTTTGATCATCGTAACCGATGCTGGACTAGCTAGCAATGAGACGTCGATATACCTGACGCGATTTAATTAAAAACTAAAATTATTACTAGGCCTAAGTAGTTATCCAATAATTATGATATGGTGGTGATATTGGTAGACTTTGTTTTCTCCATCCTGTAAATAATCTAATATACAATTCGCTGAAAAATCTACAACTTAGCATGTGTTTTGCACACCAGTTTCGATATAGAAGAAACATAATACAGTAAGCTATCAGTTTCTTGTGGGCGGGGGCCCTAGGGTAGTGGTTAGCACCGCTGCCTTTCACGCCAGAGTCCGGGGTTCGGTTCCCGGTCTCGGCGGTTTGAAAGAAACAAAATTGTTTCTTCCCCATCCACGTGTGAAAGTTAGTATTGTGGGGAGCCTCCGTGACCGAGAGGTAGCGTGCTCGGCCTCAGACCGCCAGGGCTCGAATTTCGAATCCTGTGTCTGGAGGACAGTGTCATCTCAATCATCTCACCATCCCCAGGAGGTTCTCCTGGCCCAGTTTAGCCTATATGTGCACAAAGGTGGCCTAAAGCCCGATTCATTACATTATATCAGTTTCTTGTTTGAGACTAATATATATGAGCCCATTTGTAATGTTTATGGTGGTGATTATTGCTTGGTCTGCTCAATATTATTCTCATATAATTGTAATATGTAATATCCAATTTAATTGTATATAATAGATGAATATAATAGTAAAATATATTATCAAACCGAACATTACAGCACCCTTTAATCATGCTATAAAACATGAACAAAATACTTTCTTTGTGCGGCTGATATAGTATTCATGGGCTTGTCCGGCCATCTTTTATATCAGAGGACACCATGAGACCCGAGAAAGTGGGTGGCTGAAATATCGATGCCATGAAAAACCCACCTGGCTGATTAGCCAAACGCTGGCTTAACGTCAGGCCAGCGTCTCAGACGCTGACCTGACGTTAAGCCAGCGCTTGAACAGCTAGTCTTTGTTCGTCGCGAAATGACAGTGTCATCAGAACGCAGCAGACCTAAAGGAAATGAGACCTTTTGCACAGGTCTTGATCTTATAAAATTGCTTGTGTTTTTTTTTGCGAACAGCTTAACTTTGTCAGGTCATCCACCACTCCAACTAATTATCAGCATTTTGTAGTGAGGACTTTCATAAAGATCACTGTATAGCATTCTAATGAATAAAACATATTATTATGGTGGGTTGTCAGTCACGTCTTACCCTAAATTGTTTGTTTTAAACAACATTTTAAAAGTAATCGGTACAATAAGTAAATTAAAACAATATTGTGATGAGTGCATTCTACATAGGGTCTCCTGACAAATACATTCATTGTTAAAAATTCTTAATAACATATTATATTAGTTTGTGATATCAAATAGTCTGAGTCTTAGTATTCAAAGTCAGTATATTTGCCGGGAAGTATTCTATTCTATTCATTCTAATGATACGAATTTTGCTCGTACTGTATCTAACATCACACTAGTATGACACTCCCACAAATATTTTCTGGCTCCATACCGAAATGATATGTAGTGCCCTATTATGTTATTCACAACCAATTTATTAGTTAGTTAATAAAAAGATGCGTTTATTTCAAACATAAAACAAAAACATAGATAAGTACAAGTTTCAAATAAAAATGCTGGTATTATTATTGTTTCCTGGTGCATAGTTAATGGGAATAAATCAAGGCAAAAATACGATTGCTTCTCATTATCTAGCTCAATCTATCCTTCTGTGAACATGTCCTCTTGATCAGTGTTCTGAATTGACAGCAATGATCAGCTCAAAAAAAATGAGCGTATAATGGATTATTGTAGAGAATGATAGATTGGATCTAGAAATGTAATGGAGTGATGGAGATATCCTGTTAGGCAACCGCGTGGTGACATGTCAACAGAGACGTGCAGGTTATTTTACGTGCCGAGGCGACCTTATTCAAATTAAATAGTTCTGTGAGACCATACGGAGAAACGTGACCGCCTTGTACAAGTGTCATGGCGTCGCATCCTGTTTCTCGCAGATTGACGAAGGAGCTACATAACAAGTCGATTTGCCGACAATGATGACTATTAGAGGTGATTTGGGGCGGCGTTACACCCAACCTTATTGGCAGCCACTGCCTGGAACGGGCCGTCGACCTTATGGCTGATCAATGTTGGACCGACTTCTGAGAACTGGCCAACACTGACCCACCGTCCCACGCTTTCTGCAGATAATGGCTGGCACGCACTTCTCACAATGTAGCCATCCCAGTAAGTCCTACACATTTGCCAAATGTTGTTTTAATGTTGGGCCAGCGTGGGCAGCATTAGAGCAACATTGGCTAAACAATGTTTAACCTTCAGCGCAGACCTACGTGTATTTGTATTGTATTTTCCAGCCAACCTGTTTCCCATCAACTCAGAGAATTAGCAAATGCAATTAACTTTGTCTCCCAACAATGTCATGCCGCTTTATACACATGATACGTGTTGTAAGAAACGTGCAGCTGCTGGATGGGAGTTGTTCAGTTTTATGTATTACTACTAATGCCAATCGAACATTAATTGAATAAAAATCTTTTTAGTGGTCTACCTCCATAAAGAAAGCGTCACTTTTTCATGACGTATTCATTATGTCATGAAAAAAAACAGTAATTTAACAGATACCTTAATCATGAAACCAAAGTTTTTTTCAATTTGAAATCATCCTAAATATCTTAGTTAGCTCTTCCCACTTCATTTAAATACCTTAGCCTAATATTAGGCCCCACTGTTAGGGTAGGGCATAAACTTCCGCCATAGGGTTCATCCCGAATTTTAAAATAGACACCCAAAACATCATGAAAATAAAATAAATCTTGCCACAAAAGATTTCACCATGAACATTAGTAATCCAAGCTGGAGATAGCAATCATATTGTAGTGATTTGGCTTCATTAACGGTATTTATAACCCAATTTTCCTACACGATGTTCACAAATTCTCTGATATACATGTACGGCCATTAGATATATTTTATTTGTTCCAGTGCGGGGTCCGTCTTTATACATCAGAATCTGACGTCTACAGACGGCAGATTCTGATGTAGCCTATAAAGACGATCCACGCGCTCAAAGGGTTTAGTTTATATTGGATCATGTGTTGTTCCAGCGTTCAACCTACATTGTCATGATTATTTTACCACATTTATCTACAGTTTATTATATACATTAATGCTATTTATTTTATTAGCTCTATTGGCAATAACAATAACAATAACAATAACATTTTTTTGCAATATATGGCACTTCATGTGTTAGTTATAAGACTTTCATTATTTTAAATATAAATTGCATTTGGGGAAGAATTGTGGCGTTATAAAAGATGTCAAAAGATGTTCAGAGCGGCCAGAGCATTAAGAATCGCTGGTCCCACACTATCACTTGCCGTGCACAACTCACAAGGACTTTTTGCCGCGACTGACCAGGGAAATGCTGATGCTATACAGGAATGGCTCAAAGAACAGTTCACAAACCAAAATGACGAGCCACTACACCCCTTCACCGGTGATCCCAGACCTCTACAGTCACCACTCAAAGAAGCAGAAGTTTATAAAGCACTAAGAGCCTTGAACAACGGGCGTGCCTCCGGACATGACGGCATCAATGTTTAACTTCTGAAGTAATGAAATGACTCGGGCTTTAGTCCACCTTTGTGCACATATAGGCTAAACTGGGCCAGGAGAACCTCCTGAGGATGGTGAGATGATTGAGATGACACTGTCCTCCAGACCCAGGATTCGAAATTCGAGCCCTGGCGGTTTGAGGCCGAGCACGCTACCTCTCCGTCACGGAGGCTCCCCACAATACTAGCTTTCACACGTGGATGGGGAAGAAACATTTTTGTTTCTTTCAAACCGCCGAGACCGGGAACCGAACCCCGGATTTTGGCTAAAAGGCAGCGGTACTAACCACTACCCTAGGGCCCCCGCCCAACTTCTGAAGTACGCAAGTGACTTCATATCCAAACCAATTACACGCATCATCAACTCTGTCTTTGAAACACATCTTTCAATCAAAGCTGTGGGACAGGGTATACTCATCGCACTTCCCAAACCAAAAAAAAAGCCACCTGGTCCACCATGTGATCTAAGACCAATAGTGCTCCTAAAGAGCATTCGAAAGATACTGTCAAATGTGACTTTGTGCCGAATTCGAGAGAAGACTGACAAATTCACTGGAGACTGCCAGAGTGGCTTTAAGCGTGGGCGAAGCTGTGCAGACATCGTATGGGCTCAACGCATGTTGGTGTCTGTTGTCATTTCCACACACTGGGATTTTTATAAAATGGGAATAGACATGTCACGAGCCTTCGACACTATCAAACGATCAAAGACTCTCGATGTACTCCACCAAGCAGGCTGCAACAACGATGAGCTGCGATTAGTAAGACTACTACTGGCTGACACTCGGTTGAAGGTGCGCTTCAATACGGCACACTCTGCAGAATTTGAAACAACGATAGGCTCACCACAGGGAGATGGTCTTTCACCTGTGCTCTTTACATTTTATCTCGCAGCAGCACTGTCATCTATACGTGAAAGTTCCACCAGACCAAACCCCCCCCCCCCAATTTCACGACTTGGAAAGCCACTGGAGATGGAATACGCAGACGACGTAGATTTTATAGTTGAGGAAAAACAACTATATAATATATTACCAGCAGTTGGAGCGGAACTCCAAGATGTGAACAAATCCAAGACTGAATTCACCCATGTATTTCTAGCTGACACACAAGAAACTGAATTCACCCATGTATTTCTAGCTGACACACAAGAAGATGACAAGGACGAGGCAGAGCTACGCGGCAAAGAGAAGTGGAGGAAGAGTAAAATACTGGGTTCACTACTCTGCAGTTCATCTGACATCACAGCTCGATGCATCAGGGGAAACATTGTTTTCCATTTCCTATTGGAAGCTGTGGATCCGAGGATCAAAGATCCCCCTAACAACTAAAATACGCCTATTATGATGCAACCTGTGTGTCACTCATGCTGTACAACTGCAACAGCTGGGCAACTCCAAAGACATTTCTGAATAAGCTCGATGCCTGCCACAGAAAACACCTACGCACCATCACCAACCATAGATGGCCACATAGCGTGATCTCCAATGATGCCTTATACAAGATGTGCAACGTAATACCACTATCCGTCAGGGTGAAGCAACAACGATGGTCCATGTTTGGCCATGTGCTACGAATGCCAGAGACCACACCTGCTCAACAGGCACTGGAGTTCGCACTATGCGGATCTAACAAGTACAAATCTAGGACAGGCCGACACTGCTCAAATCTTCTCAGTTTGCTGCGAGGTGACCTCAAAGAAGCAGGACTTGGAACAATCAAATAAAAAATTAAACTGCAGGAGCTAAGACTGCTTGCCAAGGATAAGAGACAGTGGCGCAAGGCAAAGAAGACTGATTGCAGCTATGAGATGATTCTTCACCCCACAGCCGCAGATACAGTGAAATGATGATGATGTGGCGTTATAATATTTGATACTTAATACTTTGATTATGATTTGATTTGAAGATTGATCAAGTACTTGTGAACGTTTTCAGATAGTAAATCAATATACATGTAATACATTCCACAGACGCATGTTTGTGTTTATCATACAAAATAAAAATAAACATTATTGCGCTGAATTATTCTATATACACCATGGAAACTGAAGGTTTTTTTCAATTTGAAATCATCACAAATGTCTTAGTTAGCCTTTTCTGATTCATTTGATTGTAACCTATGTTATGGGTTTACGACCAATGTAATATAATATATATAATATATAATATATATATATATTATATATATATATATATATATATATATATATATATCATATATATATATATATCATATATATATATTATATATATAATACATATAGATATACATTTTCTCCCACTCGAAATTAAAGTTCTTGCCATATGTCATTTATCAGGCCGACAGAAGACACTTCCGACCCGAAATTAAATTATCTCCCATTTATCATTTATCAGGCCGATGGAAGACACTTCCGACTCTAATAGTCCTGGGGCTGATTCCGAAAACTTAGATTTGGTTGCACCCCCAGAAGAACATAGGTTTTATGGTATATTTTATTTCTTTGGTTCACCAGCTTCCATTTTTAAAACATTACCCCTTTCAAAATGTGTCCGAAAGACCCTTTGAGGACCATTTCCTGCAGTCGGTCATAGTGCTCTGATGAGAAAGTGAATATTGCCATTTGTGCACTTGTAGCTGACAAAAACCATAACAATTATTTCAAATTTCACCCAGTACGTATTTAACAGTATACTTATATATATATATATAATATTGCAGTGTAATAATTGGTGTTTACCTGGGCATAAATTAAAATTAAAAAAAATTCTGCAAAAAAATGAGAAATCATAATTTTTTTAAAGGCGATTTTTTTTCCTTTCGGACACATTCTTAGAGGGGTGATGTTTTGAAATTAGTTACATACATACCAAATAAAGGAAAAAAGTGAGAAACCTATGTTCTTTGAGGGGGTGCAGCAAACTGTGGATTTAGACTAGTTCTCAGAATCAGCCCCAGGACTATAAGTTAAATTCCTTGCCATCTGTTATTTATCAGACCGACAGAAGACACTTCAGACACAAAATGAAATTATCTCCCATTTGTCATTTATCAGGCCGACAGAAGACACTTCCGATTCGAAATTAAGTTCCTTGTCATCTGTCATTAATCAGGCCGACAGAAGACACTTCCGACTCAACAATTAATTCCTTGCCATCTGTCATTTATCAGGCCGACAGAAGACACTTCCGACTCGGAATTAAATTATCTCCCATTTGTCATTTATCAGGACGTCAAAAGACACTTCCGACTCGAAGTTAAATTATCTCCCATCTGTCATTTATCAGACCGACAAAAGACACTTCCGACTCGAAATTAAATTATCTTCGATTTGAGATTTGAAGCTGACGCAATGCGTGTTTTAGATAAAATAATCAACACTGTAAAACTATTGAATTAATTGTTTTATTGTATCAAATTATATCAGTCATGCAAAAAATGAAACTCACTCTGTAGGCCTATGCCTGCTGCAGGGCATAAACTATACATACCTTCCAAAAGTTTGTGGTGAGTGAATGGCTATGGATCCAATGGATGATATTGTTGCGGTTATTGACTGATGATTTGAACACTAGGATTTGCATGATTTCCCAGTAAAGATGTTGGGCCGACTTTGTACAAATGTTATACAAATGTTTTGTGTTTGCTGGGTTATCACTCTTGGGAAGCGATTATGAATTAAAGATTGAACTTGACTGACTGCGTAGGTAATTCTTGAACAATATGATGATTAGCCTACGTAGCGTTACCATGAGCCCCTTGTAGTAGTTTAGCCATAAGAACAGATTTAAGTGTGTTGCATTTTTCTACATGCGCGTTCGTCACAATTCCCAATCTTAATAAAAGCTGCTGTTGCGCGTGTTTGAACAGTGAACATCATCATGATCATTACAGCTAATAATATTAAGAACGGTATTAATCCAAGGCTGGGGTATTATAATTATTAGAGTCGTAATTTCGAGGTTTTTGACACTTTCACAACCGACATGTATTTTAATTCTAATCTGTGATATTTACCTTGTTCATCGTATGCTGTCCTTCTATCTTCGTGATAGGATTTACAAGACATTGAATGAAGCTGTGCTAACTGCATGCTGTGTAGTAATTAGTACGTTATTACACATACAAATTTGGACGGTATTACCATGATTACAAACACAAATTGGGACGTTACTACAAAATGCTAAAAATTGATACGTCCACCTGGGCACACTGCGTTGCTGCGACGTTGAATCAACGTCAATGACGTTGATTCAACCTCGCAACAACGTCGTGTGCCCAGGGATATTTTCAACTACAAACGGGCATTTCCCAAGGATGTGTGGAATGAACAAATAATGTTTTCCTTCATGTGGGCTTAAATAATGGCAGATCCCTTTCGTAACTCCCGCTCGTATTGGGGAAGGCGCTGTATGATCATAAATTGTCCTGTTATGAGTGATGGGACTCAGCTCTACATCCGAGGTGCCATAAACATATACGTTCCATGGACCCCAAACGGAGATATGAATGACAGGGGCGGATCCAGAACTGAAGAAAAGAGTGGGGGAGTTGATGGGACTTCGGTTGGCATCCCGCAATTGTTCTTCTAGGTTATTAGGCGTAAACCAGTCTTGATTCCCTCAGTTAATAATCGGGAGCTTAGGCACTACCGATAACATTCCGAGTGTCAAATAAGGATTTGAGAGCGATGATCGGACAATTTAGGCCTAGTTTGTGAAGGCAGGTCCACCTACATTGGATGACATAATATTATTGGCTTTGTTAATACAAATGAGGGCCCTTGTAGCAATGGGGCCCATACGTATAAATCTAACTATTACATCGTAACAACTGAATGACAGGTGTGGGATTAGCTGCATTCCCAAATGGTTAAGTATATACGTTCCTTGAAAGGCTACAGGTAGTCTTCTACGTAGCTGTCTGCACGTATCTATCATAAACTAATACGCCCTTTTTCATCATAGCAACACCACAAAGAGTCAAAGTTACCTCTCGCTTCTGTGAAATATGAAAAAAATGGTTGGCGTATGCTAAAGAGGGCGGCTTAGCCTGGGGATACTCGTCTGGAGTGAGCTGCTGCGGAATCGTAGCCAACGCCACAGACATTGAGCCAACATTAATTCCGAGAGATCCCAGCCCTTGCCACCGGCTCCGGAACTCGACAAGTGCCTGTGCGGTTTTATAGCAACACATGTTTTAGGAGAAACCGGATCAGACGAAGGGGATCTCAAAGCGCCAGTGACGCATAGAAACCAGGTCGTTGAGAGCAAGGAGGTTGAAAAGAACCTCCTTGTTGAGAGTGATATAAACGGACGTTGACCCTTTGTTCGCCCAATGTTGGGACACGTCCCTTAAAGCGCGGGGATCGACTTTATATGTCAGAATCTGACGTCTACGGACCTCAGATTCTGACATCTAAAGTCAATCCCCGCACTGTAAGAGTAAAATTTTTATAATTGTCAAAGATTACGATCCGAATCGCAATTAATTTGCGTGAAACTTTTGTCAGAGGTATCTACCGATCGGGCGAAGGAACAATCCATTGATTTTGGCGTAGGTTTGCAGTCTCTGACCAAGGAGGTTATATAACCTCCTTGCTCTGACTATCCGTTTAGTTATAACATGATATATACATGTATGTTGATCACTAGGTGACATACGGCACAGTGTTCGATTGGAGCTTAAATGCCACCTGGTAAATGGATTGATAGCAACGAAAATACACCCATAATAATATTTCCATATATTATACATAAGACCCATCCATCTCATAATACGTGATTTGCGTCGCTTACGCAGATGCTTAACAGCGGCAGTGACTAAGACAATAGCAACTTCACTTGTGTCGAGCAGGCAAGACTATTGTAATTCTATCCCCTATCGCCAAATAAACAAGGTACAAAGCGTTCAGAACTGCTTGGCCAGGGTTGTGACCCGTTCTCCACGATTCTGCAGTGTTACACCTTTGTTAAAATTCCTACACTGACTCCCTGTTCAATTCAGAGTAAACTACAAAATATGCTCCCTCACATATAAAGTAATACATACATGTCAGCCAGTATATCTACATAATCTTCTTAATTCTGTAAGTTGATGATGATCAACTGGTTGTTCCCAGATTGAGTTCAAAGATGGGTGAAAGGGTTTTTTCTGGTGCGGCCCCCCAGCTATGGAACTGTATCCCTCTTGAGATTAAAAAATCTAAATCTACAGTCATTGCGGAAAAAATTGAAAACTTTATATTTCGCCCAAGCCATTCCATTCTACATGTAAATCCTCTGTGTCCCGGCAAGCTGGATCTACGAACTGGAACGGAAAACGGACGATGACAACGAGCCTGATTCGGATTTGCAACGCCTCTGAGCTTGGGACACCGAGGATTTAGGCGCATTAGAAGGTTTTGATTTCATCATCATCATTTCATTTCATCATCATCCCATTCAAGATTGGTCACTAACAGACCTCACAGCGCACGCCAGCGTTGTAACGGTAGTGTTATCCTCAATTGAGTTTAATTAAGTGACGTAAGTGACGCTTAATAGTTTACTTTTAAGTTAATTTATGAGAGCGGCGGGAAAAAAATATCGAGCTGTATGGCGTACCATATTGCAGCTCTAATTACTAGAGTCAGAAGTAGCAGCAAGCTGGGTAGGCTGAGGGGGGTTCACATGCTCCGCTTTCACCAATGAAATACCATGTTACTATCATGTGTCCACCCACACGCTCTCTAAGCCAATCAGAGGGCGTGTGACTTTAGAGCTCGTTGCCTTTAGAAATTCTTTGTTCAGTTGTGAGAATTTTCTTCCAGGGTTAACATGTTTATTTTGAAAACGAATTGAATATTGTATTCGCAATTAAAACACAGATCCGGTTGAGATCTGTTGAATAAAATACACTATATATAGTCAAGTAAGTTAGATGATATAGGCATTGTGTGTTTGCCGTTTGAGTTGAGTTCGTTTGAGGCGAGGTGTGTACAGTACAGTGTAAGTAGGTTAGACCTAAAGAGCCTTGAACTTGGTGTCAATGTTGTAAACATTGTGATTGTCATTGCCCTGTAACTGTTAGGCTGTGGTGTAATCAAGAAAGCCGACGAAAAAGTTAAAAGGTTGAGACTGTTATTGTTGTTTGATCTGCCCGATAAGCCTGGATAGTAGTCTATGTTAATTCTAGGTTTATTTTGACTCTTTGAGGTAAAATAAGTTGATCAGACAGACTGACACAGTCACAGTGAGTGACGGTAAAACTCGCATCACTCGGCAGGTAGGCTGGAAACGTAGCGTCGTTTTTTTTAAGTTTAGACCGAATTA